>CM062817.1:548463123-548730162 GCA_031772625.1 Pinus tabuliformis
AGAATGAAATTTTCTTATGACATATAGTTTCCATTAGTAATGCAACTTTGCTTATGAATTTATTTATAAAATATATAATTACGACATGTGATATGTCACCAATAATTTGGAGTATTTATTTGAAGCATATAATATATAATAAAAAAGAAAAAATATATCTATTTTAACGATTTTTTGTATATTTTAATTTCAGATAATTAATATTATAAAAACGTTCTAAAAAATAGAAAAGATAAAATAGGAAACAAAAACGTAAACAAATTTTATTTTAGAAACTCAAACTAACAAAATTGAAATATTTTTCAGTATCTTCTTCTTATATTTTATATCTATATATATATATATATATATATACACACGTACGCATGTATGTATGTAATTCCAATAAATTTACCTTGGATGAGAATAAAACTATCGTTCCTTAATTTATTTTTTATTTGGAATATAACACATAACCAACATTCTCCCACTTGATTTTTTATTTGGATGCATGGGACATAAGAGTACATGATGCACAATCTAAGTCACTAATGCCCACTCACCCCCTACAAAAAGAGAAATTTTTAATGCTAACAAATTTTGCTAATAAATCTACAACATTTTTCAGATTTTCCACCTTCTCCATTAGTATATTCTTCTATTCAATCATATATCTCATAAAGTGATATTTAACATCAATTAGGTTTTCCTTTGAATGATAAGTCTGGTTCTCCTCTATAAATGTTGCACTCTAACTATCACAATCTATCCTTACAACATGTTGTACCAACCCAATACCTAAAAACAATCTCTATAACAATACTACTTCCTTTCTTTCATAAGTGACTACCATGAATTTAACTTATGTAGTTGATACTGCCACTATAGAATGTTAATTTATGATCCAATTGATTTCTCCTCCAAATAGGTTAAGCACATTTCCACTCCTAGATCTTCCATAATTACATCTCCAGACTAGTCAACCCTGAAAAATGCATGTATGTCAAAACAATCGATCCAATACTTTTCTTTCTTAGTAGCTCAATCCATAGAGAGTAGCACCAAACAAATACCTAACACTCTCTTTACTATTATCTAGTGATCTTTCCCTAGTTTTAACATACACCTTCTCAATACTCGCTCTATATGTTCAATTTCTAGTTTAGGATAGACCATTGTCTACATCAAACTTCTAATTACACTAGCATATGGAGCATATAACATTTGATTTTTCTTATTCTTTTGTCTTAGTATAGTAACATGTGAATATTTTTTTTTCCTAATGGAATTGATACCTTTACTAGTTTAAATTCCTACCTATTAAACATGTGAAATATTGTCTTGACATATTATTTTTATTTATCCAAATTCTTTTGTATTTCCAAACTGTCTAATTTCCATGCCTAAAATGAAATTTATAGTATGGAGATGTATCATGTCAAATTTAGAGGATAACTAATTTTTCATTTCTTGGATGATTTCCCTATCATCCATCCATATCATATATTTCTTTATCAATATTAGTAACATATCATCCATATATAACAGAAAACATAAACATATGGATACACCCCTCTGCACATGGGCTATTGTTGCAAATAAAATATGTGGAATACACCCATGTCCATGTCGATTACTTCTTCCTAGAAAACATATGGACTGTGACCTTACTCACAAGGGCCACCTGTTCATAAAATTGACCAGAGAAACAATAACACACAAAAGAAACTTTGTTTGCTTTATTCAAAAACATGATCAACCAAATGCAACAAATTGTGACAACTGGAGAGTGTGATTTTGAGGTGGTTTGTGATTGATAGTTTGGTCACATATATATACATTCAAGTGTGGTCTCAAGGCTAAAGTTAACTAGTCGTGGGCTGATTTGCATGTCATAAGCACTAGGCCCTTCTCACCATGTGTTTGTTGCATATAACCATGCTTCCAAGCCTAAAATGCATGCTAGATTCCAAGTGACCACTCCATATGATCAGGTCCTTAGGAGTCCCTATTTATCTCCATGATGATATAGGATGACATAATTATGCCACATGGAAGTGCGTGAGGGGTGCCACATGTCACCCATATTTGGACTTTTCACTAATAGATCTTGCCAACAATTTCCTACCATGTGGAAGCCTCAAGAAACAATGACACTATTAAAAGCACACGACGGAAGTCCATAACCGTACTACGACTATGGCTCAAGTTTCTTACGTTCGTTTTTATAAACCTGACAATATCGAGCACGTTAGATTGCTCGTACGTGATGGCATATATATTCAAGATCTATGGTCGGTAACAATGCGATGTTTGAAAATGTTGATCACTGAATATTGAATTCACACGCATCAAATTCTTTACCTTGATCATTCTAAAACGCCGCGAATTGTTCACAAATATTAAAAATTCCAATGTATTTCGAATTTATGATATATATTTTGAATAATTTCGCAATATGAGGGGAATAATTTCACAGTTTTCTCTATTCACCATGACCGTCCGTTACAAACTTCGCATATCAATCTTCGACCGAACATTATACTTCATTTACATTTCAACCAAAACATGTCAAAGTATGACACTATTGAAATTTGAACTAACAAGAATATCTTCAGCTAAGAAGTGTGACATACAGAGGCATCACGCCATTAAAATTTGAACAAGAAGAATGTCTTCGAATAATAACTTTGAAGTAACAAGAATATCGTCGAATAAGAAGTGTGACCTACAGAAGCATCTCGCCATTAAAATTTGAACAACAAGAATATCTTCGAATAATAACTTATTTCAAACATTAGTTACACTTTTTCTTCGTTATAATTTTAAATTTTCTAAAACAATGAATATTCAAAATATTAGCCTTACTTTTTAGCATTTTACTATATCTTTGAATTTACTATATATAGGATTTACCTTCGAGGAAATAAATATATGTGAATGTGGAGGCTATCTCGATTCTAAAGTGCTTAATTTACGTCGATGGGAATAGATAGATGACATTGAGAGGAACGATTTTGATATACTATAGGTTATGGAATAGATAAGTGAGATTGAAAGCAATGATTTGATAAATGAGATTGAAAGGAATGATTTGATATACTATTAATATTTAATCTTAAAAAAATAAAATATAAATGCATTTATTTAGAAATTTAATTTGATTAATTATTATTTTTTTAAAGAGAAATTAAAAGAAAAAAGGGTATTATATATAGCATGTTAATAAATCTAGTTGATAAACACTGATAGGCCCATATCAAGTACATATATCAACAATCAATAATTAAAAATTAACATTATTATCAATAATATTAATATAAATATAAGAGCCGCATTAATAATACTTAATATTATATTATTACTATTATAATAATTAATAGTAATAATAATGAAGTAATTATGCAATGAACATTTAATAAAAATCAAACAAAAATGTGGTTGATAGAAAATTCAACTTTAAACACTCCACTACAACACAGTTATTAAATGTTGGTCTCTTCCAAAACACACAAAAAAGACAAAAGTTGCACCAATTCGAATCAACAAAATAAGGATTGCAATCATTCACGTTTTTCAACCAATCCCTTCTCGCATTTTCTTTCATTTTTTCATAACGTTGAAAAGAAAAAGGCGGTGAAATCTGCAAGCCATTTATTGGTTTCATTCTTGATAACACTGTAAGTGTTAGAAGAATACTATTAAACCCAAGTGATAAATATTATAAATCCAAGATATAAAAACCCTAAGATAAATATTATAAACCTTAAAATAAAAATGCTTGACCATGATTTACCATCATTGATGTTCACACTGAAACGATGTTTGTCACAATGTGATGTTGGGCCATGGTTGACCATCATTGATTTTTATATTGAGACAATCTTTGGCACATTCTGACGTTAGACCATCATTGAACGTGGATGACCACGATTGTAAACCCAAGCAATTTATATTAAACCCTAGGATTAATATTATAAACCCTAAGAATAATATTATACCTAGGAATATGAACCAAATAAACACAAGTGATTAACATTATAAACTAAAGGGAATAACAAACCAAAGGAATTAATTCTAAAACTCAATTGTATTATAAACTCAAGGGATTAATATTATAAATGCAAGGTATATAAAATATTATAAACCCAAGGGAATAATAAACCCGAGGGATTAATACTAGAAACCCAAGGGATTAATATTATAAAACAAGGTATATAAGATCTAAGATAAATATTATAAACCAAGTGCATAATAAACCCAATGGATTATAGACCCAAAGGAATAATGTTAAACCAAAGGGATAAATACTATAAACCCAAGGAATAAAGACCCTGAGATAAATATTTGTCATAATGTGATGTTGGAATATGGTTGACCATGATTTATTTCCATATTGAGACAATGTTTGTCACAATGCGACATTGGACCACGGTTGATTATGGATGACCATTACTGTGACAATGTGATGTTGTTCCAAGCATAGTCTTTGTCACAATGTGACCATGGTTGACCATGGTTGTTGACCATGGTTCTTGACCATGATTGAACCCAAAGGTATCATAAACCGAAGGGAATAATATTAATCCCAAAATATTAATATTATAAATGAAATGCATATAAACACTAAAGCGATTGATATTATAAACCCAAGGGAATAATAAACCCAAGGGATTAAAAACCAAATGAGTTGATAATATAAACATAAGGGAATAGTATTAAACCCAAGGGATTAATATTATAACAACAAGGTATACAAACCCTATGATAAATACTATAAACCCAAGGAATAATAAACCGAAGGGATTATAAACCCATTGGAATAATATTAAACGGAGGGATAAATATGATAAATCCAAGGAATATAAACCCGAAGATAAATATTATAAACCCTAACATAAATATTTGTCCCAATGCAATGTTGGAATATGGTTGAGCATGATCGATTTTCATATTAAGATAAATAAACCCTAAAATAAACATGGTTGGCCATGATTTACCATCATTGACTTTCTTACTCAGATGACGTTTTTCATAATCTGACATTGGAGAATGGTTGACCATGGTTGGTCATGGTTGATTTTCATATTGAAACAATCTTTGGCTCATTGTGACATTGGACCATGGATGACCATGATTGTAAACCCAAGGGATTTATATTAAATCTACGATTAATATTATAAACCCATGACTAATATTATACCCTAGAATATGAAACAGATAAACCTAAGGGATTGATATTATAAACCGAAGTGAATAATAAATCCAGGCGATTAATTCTAAAACCCAAAGGTATTATAAACCCACTGGAATAATGTTAAACCCATTATATTAATATTATAAAGTCAAGGTATATAAACCTAGAAATACTGATATTATAAACCCAAGAGAATAGTACTAAGAACCTAAGGGATTAAAAACCCAAATGGTTGATAATATAAACAAAACACAATAATATTAAACCCAAAGGATTAATATTATAAACATAAGGTATATAAACCCTAAAAACTTATTAAACCCAAGGTAATAATAAACCCAAGGGATAAATATTATAAACCTGAGCTAAATATTTTTCACAATGCGGTGTTGGAATATGGTTGGCCATGATTCATTTTCATATTAAGACAATGTTTTTCATAATGTGACATTGGACAATAACTGACCATCATTGACCATGGTTGTTCTCCATAATGAGACAATCTTTCTCACAATGTGACCATGTTTGACCATGATTGAACCCAAAGGAATTATAAACCCAAGAGAATAATATTTAACCCAAGGGATTAATATTATAAACACAAGCTATATAAACCATATAGGGATTGATATTATAAATGCAATGGGTAAACTATAAACCCAATGGGTAAATAATAAAAACCCAAGGTATATAAACCCTAAGGTAAATATTATAAAACTAATGGAATAATAAACCCAAGGGATTATAAAACCAAGGGAATAATATTAAACTGAAAGGAAAAATATTATAAACCCAAGGAATATAAACCCTAAGATAAATGTTTGTCACAATGCGACATTGGAAAATGGTTGACCATGATCGATTTTCATATTGAGACAACATTTGTCACAATACGATGTTGCAAATGGTTGACCATCGTTCACATGGTTGATCTCCATATTGAGACAATTTGTGTCACAATGCGATGTTGGACCATGGTTGACCATGGATGACCATGGTTGTGACAATGTGACATTGGACCAAGAGATAGTCTTTGTCACAATGTGACCATTGTTGATCATGGTTGATTTTCATATTGAGACAATGTGTGTCACAATGTGACATTGGTTTATTTTCATATTGAGAAAATCTTTATCGCAATATGACATTGGACCATGGTTGACCATGATTATAAACCCAATGGATTTATATCAAACCTAAAGATTAATATTTCAAATTCTATGAATAATATTATACCCTAGGAATATGAAGCCTTAGAATAATAAAATCCATAAATTATTATTTTGTAGACTTTTTTAATAATAAAAAATCAAAACATATTCCAAAATCATAAAAGAAAATGAATAATAGATAATGATTTTTTTCAAAAGTAAATACATAAAAAATAAAATGAAACTAAATAAATATTTGTAAATTCATAAATTCATTCACTAAATTCTCATTTTAATACACTACAATTAAAAAAATTATATGATGCGAAACATTATTGATGGAATTTAAATCTACAAATTTACAATTTTTTAATGTATTATATATTTCAAAAATTTATAAATAAATAAATAAACCAATTTTATATTTTTGCTTAATCTATTTTACTTATAATGAAATTACAATATGATGCATTTAAAATTTAAAAAATAAAAATATATTTCAAATCATTAACCATAATTTCTAGATTTCATAATGTATTAATTCGGAGGAACGCATCATGGAACCTATTAATATCAACAATGTACTTCATAAGTAAAATATTGCAATTTCCTACTATGTAAAATATTTCAATGTCAACTAATATGTACAATGAAAATAAATAAATTTTCATGGTTAAAACATTTTTAAGCATTTCAAGTAATGTTATTATTTTATATTTGGGCCATTTAAAGTATTTCAAGTAATGTTATTATTTTCAAGCATTTTAATTTATTTAAAGTAATGGACCATTTTCTTATATATAAATAAATGTTACAAATAGTAATGATAAACTTATTAGAATTGTAATAATCTCAACATCGAGGAACTTATTAGAATTGGAATAATCTCAAATCCCTAATAAATTGGTGGATGGGGAGCCACAAAACACTAACATAATTTTTTAAATTTTGTAAAATTAATGGACGATTTTGATAAATAAAATTTTCTTATATATAAATGAATGTTATAAATAATAATGATGAACTTATTAGAATTGAAATAATTTCAACATGGAGGAACATATTAGAATTGGATTAACCTCAAATCCCTAGGAAATTGGCGGGTGGGGAGCCCCGTGACACGAATCTAATTTTTTAAATTTATTAAAAGTAATGGACCATTTTGATATAAATTTTTCTTATATATAAATGAATGTTATAAATAATAATGAGGAACTTATTAGAATTGGAATAATCTCAAATGCCTACGAAATTGGTGGGTGGGGAGCCGTGTGACACAAATATAATTTTTTAAATTTATTCAAAGCCAATGCAACCTAACAAACTCTGTAATACACTACAACCATTGATAAACATTAAGAAGAAGCATATGCTGAGCATATTCCTTGAGAATCAATCTAGGCCCTCAATTAAAAAAAATTTAACAAACCTCCTTCTATCTAAAGTTCATATATATAAACCTATGGGTGAATAAAGAATTTTTTTCTCTGTAACGTAAGAAAGTGATCTAAGTCATTTTTCCAATGTGGTAGAAAATAAAAAATGATTTCCAATTAAAGATGTAGTGAAATTTAGGTGAGTCTACGAATTGAATATATGTATGTGTAAAAAATGCAGTTGTCTATAACGCGACTTTTTGAAAGTCTTTCCGGCGGGTTTTTCCGGTCGAAATCCGACAGGAATTTATTGGAATCTTAAGTTTGATAGCTATTTTCTGCACAATGAAAGCGTCCTAGGGGTTTTCCAGGGTGCTGAATCCAAATATGCAGTTAAAAAACCATTTTAACTGCAACAAATCAAGATTTAACCTCAATTTCTTCCGCCGGATTCCGTCACCGGAATCTCCAAAAAGTCGCATTATAGACAGCTCCGTAAAAAATTAGTGCATAATGAAGAAGATAGGGAAATGCTTTAAAATTAACTATGAATAAAAAATCTAGAATACATTTTAGAAAATATAAGTTTTTTTATACATTTTAGAATTGAATGAAACAAGGGAGCAGCCGATAATGAAGTGGTTGAATTACTTATACATAAAGAGTAAAAATTATTTAAATATAGGGTTCGTTAAAATGTCAGTAAAAATATATGGAATGAGGATAAGAAACTGAATTTGGAAATTAATCCATCAAATTTTTTACATTCAAAAAAATTCATGATAATTTTATATTGAATTCAAGTTTTTGTGATTTATATTTTAATATATAAAATGTTTTTAAGAAGAAATCACATTAAAAATTTTGGTCAACACATTTGGAATCAGCAAGTGTAGTTCATTTTCAAGACAAAATAGATGAACCACACTTGCTAGTTCAAAACGTATAGATCAAAATCTTCAATGCTATTTCTTAGAAAAAACATTTTATACATTAATTTTATATTGTTCGTAATAATTTTAAAGTTTATAATATCATTAAAAATTAAGTTATCAGTAAATTTTTGAATAAATATAAATATAAATTTAAATTTAAAAATAATATATTTTTATTTATTTTTAAATAAGTGAATATAAATATGGTATCAAAAATATTTTTCTATAAACATTTTAATTTTTGTATTGAGAAATGCATTATATAACTAGTATTAAAAATTATTTTAAAGATCCACCTATATATATATATACACAAAATAATTTCATTATCCTTCCCTATTTGGAGGGTTGTATTTTTCCCAAAAAAAAGTATTAATGTAAAAGTAATTATAAATATTCAGCATTTTTTTCTATTATTCTATGTCAATATGTTATCGTATATGTTATGCTACGTTGCACGAATTCTATAACAATAGTAGTTTTATGATAGAGATTGATAAATTAAATTAAAAATAATCTAGAGACTTGTATAATTAAGTATAGTATAAATATATTATCTATGTTTAAAATTAAAGGAATGTTTCCAAGATTAAATACATATTACAGATTAATCTAATATTGTATTTAGAGAAGCAGTTGGGTATGTAATGACTTACATACACAAATAGTAAATAATAAATAATAAAGTAAAATAAATTAAAAAATATTAATAAAGTATAAGATTAAGATAAATTAATGTAAAAAAATATAAAAATAATATTAAAAAATAATAATAATAAAATATAAAATAAAGAATCATATAAAGATGAAAGTATACATAATAAATGAATAATAAGAAAAAATGTGAAGATAAAAAAATAAAGAATAAAATTATATTATGAGTTTAAAAATTTCTAACTATGCTACATTTTAGATTTTTTTTCCTAATAATTTCAAGAAAAAAAGAACTCAAAATGTAAAAGAGCTAGAGAATTTAAGAAAAAAATAAGATTAATAAACATGAATAAATTCAAAAAATAAGATTAAGAAACATGAATAAATTCAAAAGAAAATTAGAAAAATTTAAAATGTGTAATATAGATTTAAGTAAACATGAAAATAAATATAGAAAAAAACAAAGATAGTCTTTAACACCATTATTTATAAAGGTTAATATATTAGCCCTTATTCTATGGTGCATGATTTATACAACAATAGTTGTTCTATTATAGATATTGATAAAATTAGTTAGCTTCATATTAATGCATAGATGATGAAAACCGAACTAGAGGTCTCTAAATTTTGATCTCGTGGTGGCTTCAACTCCATAATCTTGTGGGTTATGGACCTACAAATATGGCTTATTTTTCCATTTTATTTAGCAATTAGACTTGAAACTCCTCCAAATCCCACACAACAACAAACCCATAACTCTAAACCCCAAAGTTTCACCCTACTAGTATTGACAACATCATTTCTAGAGGGCCTACATTATCCTCTCTTCAACCTAGTAATTATGCCTCCCCACTCTCAACGATGATTTATCATCTGCAACAATGAGCGAGTGTTTTGGCCCATATTTTTCAACCACATAATTACTCCTCACCTGAACTCACACTCCACCTTGACATCAAAGCTTAGGGTCGGCACTAGTAGTTCCCTCTTCCTTGTCTCAAAAACTAGCCCAAATGCTACTGGGTCCCACCCAAGTTGGGGGTCAAGCTAGTCAGATCCTCTTGTCCTTGCACATTATCCAAATTGGGTCTGAAGGCTCACTACATCAGTCACCATTGAAATGAATTGATGATTAATTAATTCATACCAAGGTCGGGGATCTTTCTTGATCTATGCACTTTTAGGTCATATGTCAAATGTGTGGCCATAGGCCTGCAAAATTTCTCAGCAACATAACCCGCTTTTACTTGGTCTCGGTTTCATACTCCCTTCTTTATACGTTGACATCCTCACCTTGCTAGAAACACTTCTTAGCAGCGTTTGGTGGGATTTTAGCTTAAACCAAGCCCCAATTGGACCACCCTTCTACACTAATTACGATCTCTGCAAACAATAAAACTCTCATGGCCCACACTTAAATAAAATGCAATGACCATGACACTAAAAAGTGTCTATAAATTGAAAATAAGAACGAAGATGTTTACCCAACACATGTGATACTTAGATTACAAGTAAAAAAGATTACATATTAGGGTCATTGAGGGTATGGCACCATTTGTATTGATATCAAATTACATTGGTCACCCTTCTCTGACACTCGCAATTTTCCTATTTAAGAAAAAACAAAACAAAATAGAACCCTAACAAAAATATAGAATATTTTTGCATATGCCTTTTAGAGGGAACATTTTACACAAAAGTCAACACTAATTCATTTCCTTTTCCTTCATTTGCCATGACACTAATCTTAGAGATTATGGAATGAATTTCATTTGGAAGTCAGATTCAAGCCCTATATCATACTCCCACACTTGAAAGGTGTCATGATCTTGTGATCATGTGTTTTAGTGTTGCATAGCATCCATTACCATCTTGGTCTTCTTTCACCTCATGTATCATTGAGCTCCTCATCATGCTCAGCAATGAGCTGTAACTAAGCCTCCATTGACACCTCACCAAATCTCCTTGTTTGGCTCAAATGTTTGGCATCTCATTTCACCTCCTTTAGATCCTCTCAAGCCTCCTCTACTCCTCTGGATATTACATGCGTGTTCACTTCTCTCGACAATTATACCCATTAATGCATCTATGGAATTTCTTAATTTTTATCCAACTTCATCTAGAAGTTGTTCTCTTCTTCTGCAGGAAATCGTTCCCTACTTTGATACCACTTTATGAAAACTAAACTAGGGGTTTGTGAATTTCGATCCCCTGCTAAATCAAATTCAAAATCCCATGGGTTATGGGCCATGAATTTGGCTTCTTTTCGATTTTATGGAGCAATGAGACTCATAACTCCTCCAAGTCCTGCTGAGGAAAGTACTCGTAACTCTGAACCCCAAAGCTTCACCCGACTGGTATCGACAGCACCACCTACACAAGGCCTAGATTATCCTCTCAACTGCTTAAAACATAGAATAATGTCTCCCCAATCTTAACCATAATTTCTCAACTCCAAAAATGAGTGGGTGTTTAGACCCATAAATTTCCAACACACAATTACTCTTAGCTCGAACGCACACTATACTTTAATGTAAAAGATCAGGGTCAATGTCAGCATCTCCCTCTTCTTCGTCTCAGTGACTAGTTGACTGCTACGAGGCTTGAATGTGTTGACTTAACTCTTGTCTTGACCAAACCGACTATGTCCCACACGAGTCGGTGGTCAAGTTGGTTGGATCCTATTTTTCTTATGCGCAAATCATATTGAACTTGAAGGTTGACTACATTGGTCCCCACTGAAATGAAAATGATTAATTAATTCATACTAGTGTCAGGAATGTTCTCTACTTTCCACACTTCCATATCATACGCGAAATGATTGGCCATAGGCTTAAGAACTTTCTTTGTGCCATGACCTCCTATGGCTTAGTCTCCATTGCTTAATTCCTTCTTTATATGTCGACATCCTCTCCTCATTGGAGATAATTATTAGCAATGTTTTATAGAATTTTGGATCGACCATAATCCCCAATTATACCACCCTTCTTCGTTTATTATTATCTCTGCAAACCATAAAACTCTCATGGACCTCACTAAAAAAAATGCAATGACCATGATATCAGATATGGTCTGGAAACATAAAATTCCCTAGATCTTGTGGTCTAATCTAGAAAAATACAGGACAAAAAGAATTAATGTTTTCCTTAGAGAGATTGGAATATGGAAAAGGAACCTACCTGGAATTTTTACCAATTCCTTCTTTCTGTTTTGCTTGTAAGCTCCAATCCTAGCTCCACGTACTACAAATGGAACCTGCAATGCTCACTAAAAAAGCAAAGGAACTACAATATCCACATAGATAATATCTCTATTTAATGAGTCAACATGGCATTGAAATAGACAAGCATGAACATAACAAAAGTATAAGAAAACAAAGTGCTTTTTGTATTGATAAATAAAGGAGAGAGTTACAACCATATCTAGAAGCTGACTTTGTAGATGTCTCCCCAATTGACTTGTCCTTCCTTGCCACAAAGAAAACCTTCACCCTCAACCTTAATGCAAATGGATGATGATTCCTTAAGCTCAAAGGAGTGACATAAGGGAACTATCAATCTCCAAAATCCAAATAGTAATATTTAAAAGCCAACCCAGACTCTATGGGAGGCAATAAATTTATAGGGAAAGCATGGTAGTTTAGGATTTACCAATCTAGGATTGAGATCCACATATGAGGGGAGGATGAGCTCAAGGGATAAGAGATAAGGTCACCAATATAGGATCAGATAGGAATTCGAGATCTCTATCCATGGTAAATAGTTGAATCCACCTTAGAAGCTTATGAAAGAAAAAGCTTCCAATTTTTTTTTAATTTTATTGAATTTCTAGAATTAGCACACTTGTAGAAGGGAGAAACATTTACTGATTAGTGTCAGTGGATAGGTATATAACTTACACCAAATACTAGTAGACAAGAAGGCATAGTGCATTGGGCCTAAAAGGATGGTTTTTAAGAAGATAGACCAAAACAATTAGACTTTTTGAAGAAATGATGCTTAGGGATTTGTAAAGGGAACATGAAAAAGTGTTCAATGATGTTGATTTATTTAGTTTTCAGGACTTTTGAGTAGATGTGACAAAATGAAATCTAACAGATCTCCTCCTAAAGTACAAATTCAGATGCAGTGGCTCAGTATTAAAATGGTTTACCTCTTGACAAGTCCGTATCATGAACAAATTCATTGAGATCATCATCTGTTAGAATACATATTATCATCATGATAAAATTGATGAGAGGGGAATACCCATGATTAACGTATAATCCAATATTACATGTAAAATGATCAATAAGTCTCATCCACTAATGATGTAAAATGGACCCATGATTGGATGACCGTATGAATGATCATAGCCATCATACTTTGTAATCTTGTATGAATCATAAAACCATATCTTGGATGGATGAAACAAGATATGGGGTCTTCTAACTTGTCACACGATACTATGAGTCTAGCCGTGTGAATAAGTGAGATTGATTTGAAAATGATAGACACCATCTGATTATCGACCAATGATGTAAGTCGTTAATAGATGCAAGAGAAACCACCAATAATGATAGTGGTTCTCAAGGTACTATAATACAATATATGTGGTGTGAATGGATGTGCTGAAGTCGAACACCACATAAAATATTTCAGTCAAGGGATAATGATGAGGACGTGTCACCAAGAGTGAGGAAAATTTCCATTGATGTATGCAAGCTCAAAGGTATCAAAGCAATTTTCTATGTAAACATCCTAGATAACGAGCTAATGTCGATAGGAAGAAAATCATTGTAGGAGGGCTTTAATGTATTTCCCATAAATGACATGAAACAAGCATCACGATTTGAGACAGAATCATGTTGATGAAGATTTCGTTCAAGGATGTAAAACATGAATGAGGTTGTAGAGTATCGTAGTAGATATAGACTAAACGACTTCTCTTGAACATATCAGTGACACTTTTATGGAGTTGGAAGGATTGACTCAAAACTGAATGTGGAGGCTTTTATCATGGTATGATTAACCAAAGAGGAAAGTAGATTTTCCAACCCAATAGTCACGAAGATGAAATGAAATAGTGTCATGTTCAAGAGCGACTTGTTTCCATTAGTAGGTTAAGGACCATGTTTTTCAAACTTCTCCCACCATTTCTGGTCATTTCTTATTTATTCTTGACAAGATTGAGGAGGATAACATATACTTGATCTATAAGTTCATCCTTCAAATGAATCCTTCTGATTAATTTTAACAAACCCTGAGAAGGAGTGGTTTTGTATCATCATTTTTTATGAGTCCAACATTGTTTGATGCTTTTAGGATTCTAGCAAAGGTGTAACTCAGATTATCTTCATGTTTAGAGAGTTTGAAAAAAGAGGAGAAAAATAAAATTCCAAAGTTTCCTTTTCCTAAATTTAGTCTCTTGATTTGAAAAGGTAGAAAACAACATTCATGAGAAACTTTTAGTCATGTTCAAATAAAGTATTCTTTTTTTGTAAATAGTCTATCCTGGACCAAAAAATGGTTAAACTTATACCAGGTAAACGTCTTCTCATTTACTTTAATGAGTTCATAAAGACAAGTGCTTGACAATATTTTATGTTTTGGGAGTCTAAAAAGAGCTCAAAGAGGACTCCTCCTGGAGGAACAAGTGGTATAAAGGGTAACAACTGGTTCCGGTTATGATGGAACTGCTGAAAACATGCAAAGCTAAAGAGGTAGGCTAATAAGACCACTCATCGTAGTGGCTCCTCAAGAAAGGTTAAAACACCAAGTCAAAGCATATGATAGGCCAAATAGATGGTGATGATGGAATGAGAAAACCAACACTCATCTAGTAGAAACATGCTAATAAAATGGAAATAACGAGGGGATAGGATGAGAATGGTTTCATTTTTACATAATCTATAAATATAGGAAACTATGCTTGAAATAAGTTTCCATGCCCCCAATATAATGACTCAATTCTAGTCACATGCCCCCAGACTTCATTTCATTCACCTAAGTAGACTACTGGTTACTAACAGGTGGATGGAATGAAGGTTTATTTATGAGATCAAGTGAAATACTCGATTGAGAAATACGAGATGTAATTAAAGATTGGAATTGGAAGGGGATTTGTTTCATTTTTTAATTAGCTTCACATAGGAGAATAGATATTCTCATGACACCTTGTTTAATTTTTTTAACGAGATTGAAATAAGAAAATGAACTCTTCTCCAAGACCTTGTTTCATTTTTTAACGAGCTTGACAAAAAAAAGGAACTCTACTCCGAGACCTTGTTTCATTTATCTACGACGACCTTGACATAGACCAAACTTATTATGAGAACTTAAACCTGTCATAAATCTCTAACATCTAAGGACCTCCACTTTGAGAATGTTTGATTTGAAAGATTTGAAAACTAGGAACCCTTGAGACTTGAACAACGCAGAGATGAAAGAAAGAAAGATAGATATGACAAAGAAGAGACAAATTGAATAGATATCAGATCAATGATTAACATACTACCTCATAGGGATAATGCAATTCAGATATAAAAATTTAATTCAGATGTACTCAGGTAATGGATCGATTCATGCCCTAAATGATTCACCATATCACTATTCGATTGGTCAAATGAAGTTGATAAATTAGTCAAAGGTTCTTCTTCAACCATAGGTATGGGTATGGGATAGGTTGCCACATAATTAATCTATGGCGGGCAGACACCACTTTCATATTTGGAACATTTAGGGAAGTAGATGATTGGTATTAAAAATAAAGACCAATGAATGAAATGTGATCGATAGTCATAATTTTTTCATTATGCAAAAAACAGATCACTTGAAAGAGTGTGAAAATGATAACACTCATACCATAAGCATAGTCTCAACCTAGGAATAAATTGAAATCCAAGGGACCCATGACTACCGTAATAGCAATACATACAATTTTTCCTTCCAAAGTAACATGCAACTGAGGAAGGATCCCTAAAGGTTGGCTGGTTCTTTTGTTAAAACCTAAAAAATTCATTGTAGCAGACACAAACTGTGGGAAACCCAAAAATTTCCAAGGAGTCGAAGATAAAATGCTAATAGAATCTCCCTCATATATAACAATGTGATGAATATTTTTATCACAAGCCTTCACCATGATCTTGAAAATCATATAAGAAAGGAGACGAGGTTTTGTTAATTGATTTCAATCAAAGGAAATGCCCTGTTTTCTTGGAGGGGGTTTCATAGGAATGAGAGAAATGCCCCCTTGTTTAACATGATCTAAAGAAACAAGAAGAACCTGAGTGGTATGAATCTCACTCTCTATGGGAAAAGTATGACCAACTGAATGTGGAATCAGGCCAACCATTTTCTCAACCAATGGCTGGTTGGGAACAGACTGATGAGATTCACATTCAGATAAAGTGGGATTGACTAAATATGGAGTTGAGTTATCCACTTTCTCAACCAATGTTTGATCAAACAACATCTCATAGGATCAATGTTCAAATAAGGTAGGATTGAATGAACATAGATTTTAATTAGTTAATCAATTAGTGGAGGATTGGGAGAAAGCTTTCGGTAACTAGCCAAAAGTCGTGGCTGAGAAGCTATAAGGTTTTCCAACACTTTTATGGCTTCATCCATATAAGTACAAAGGTGAATAAGATTATTCCCTTCATATGAACTAAAAGAAAACTTATCTTTACCCTTATTTCTATGGATATTATTATGACTAGTCAAATGTTTGTCACTAGCATGATCTCTAGAGGTTGACGAAAAGAGATGTTGTGAGCCTATAGATCACACTTCTAATACCTGAGGGATACTAGGAAAATCTCTAAGATGGTGGTTACCCTTACAAAGCTTGGAATAGAATTTCACTTTACGGGGTTTGATGGAAAGTTTCGCAACATGATTTTCACTCATAACAATGTTTTCTTGTATGCCCCCTACTTATTTTGCTTCTTCTTCATCATCATCATTTTCATCTTCTTCATAGCTTCTCATTTACTTGAATCAAGGCCTTCGCCAGGTGAGGAGGAAGAAAGGGATTAAGAAACAATAGGTGAAGAAGGAAAAGGGTCAAATTTAGGATCAACTTTAGGTTGATACTATTCAGGTGGAGGACTACTTAGTTGAGAAGAAGATTGGACATTTAGAACCAAGGAGGTCGAAAATAACTAAACTAGTAAAGAAATGGTAAATCTAGGAAGGGACAATGTTTCCATATAAGGAGTGCCAATATTTCTAAAAGAAGGAAAAGGGTCAGGATTCTTGTCAAAGTGGTTTCCATGACTAGTGGACTCAGGCTATGGCCATTAGTCTCAACCTAATATCTACTAAGTTGTTCCAAAATAAGGATGTTATTCTGCAGTTATTTAATTGATTTTAGAAATTAAAGACACACAAAAAAAAAAAAACAGGGGTAACTAGGAAAAAGGTTTACCAAGTCAATGTGAACTTCAAAATACCATTTCTAGTATGTCCAAAAAATCTCCTTGAATGTTGTGTTCAGTGTAGATAATAAGGAAATCGACTCGATTAGCTATGGAAAGATATCAACCAGATTGGGACTTTCAAAATATACCCAGAGTTACATGGAAGCACAGTCTGCTGCATGGTTGACGACATCAGCTGGCATGTCATCTCTGAGGACCAATCATATGATGCCATGTTGACCCCTAGAGGAGAGAGAGAAAGGCCTTCACGAGCTTATTTTTTCATGCATATTCTTTGTTAATGAATTTTAGTCCTCCTCTAAAACTTTGCATTAAATTGATAGTTTGACATTCTTCCATAGTTTAGAGTGGTGACCCCGCCGATCACCGATAATGTAGAATTGCGTGATGTGGGATTGGCCGATTGCAAATCTGATATGTCGTACCACCATGTGTAGGATAGAAAAGGGGGTTGTCGAACGTTGGTTTTACCATGCTTTTCCTTTGTAAATGAATTTTAGTCCTCCTCGTTAATGTCACACCATATCGGTGATTCCCCCCCGTAATTCCTTAAGGATGGCCCATCAGTTATTGTGGGGACCATGTGGGATTGGGGGTCTACAGTATTGTGGGACCTATGGGATGTAGGATGGCTGATATATGATGAGATTAGGTCCCAGGCCCCGATTGTGATTTACCTTTATCCTTTGGTGCTTTTTCTTTGATTGTTGGGCTTTCCATGGGTAACTTTAACATGCTCTAACTTATGTTTCAAGAGTCCATTCTTGGACTTCCATATACCGTTGGAAAGCTCTTTCTAAGCACTAGGAAATGGACAGGGTATGATTTATCTCTGAGGGATTTTGTGGCATTGGAAATGGATTCAACTTCACTGCTATTTGGCACTTGATGCAACTAAAGAATAATAAAGTAGTGAGTGGCAACATTGGCTCCTACTGGGGATAATACCTTGTTGGCACATGCTGAGAACCTGCAAAATAGAATTCTTCACCATTGGGCATGGATTCAGAAATATAGTGGATATTTATAACTAGAAAATCTCCCTCAGACTTTCCTCAATCTAAACTGCATAAATAAAAATTCTAATAGCTGAAAAGTAAATGCTCAGCTGGTGAGCTTATTTATGTACATTCCTACATATGTACAGATCTTATTGCAGATAAGTATGTTCAAACATACAATGGAGCTAGGCCAGAATTAGAGTACTGGACCATATGCCTTCATACTGTTGAAAAAGAAAGATACAAGTAAGCATGCACCATGAAAAGTCAGCAAATGAAGAACCTGATACATACTGTTGAAACCACCTCTGTTGATGGATTAAGAATAGGTTCATGTACTCAACCATAGGGTCATGGAATAGACAAAGAAATTTTGCAGTTGTCTTAATTTCGTCAGTCTGTTGACCACTATCTTTTTGGTCATGGCCGTTAGAAAAACTTCTTGGCACTTTTGCTTCTTCACAGATGGGCTAGGAAAGGGAGGGTGACTTCTATTCTTTGAGGACTTCGAGCTAAAGAAATTTCAATCTAAAAGTCCCCTCCCCTTGTTAGCAGGCCTGGGAGACTCCTCAGAGGAATTGCCTTTGTTTTGGTTGTGTCCGTTTGATGTCTTTCTGGATAACTGAAGAGAACTTCTCTTTTACAATTGAGCCATCATGAAATCGGAGAATTTCTTTCAGCAATCATATATCTCATCATAATTTAGTGTTACATCAAGCTCATCCTCCTCTTCTTCTTGCGTCCTGGCTTCTTGTTATTTGTGATAGAAGGAGGAATACTATCGTCGAAGGCTTCTATTTTCTAACTCCAGTTTCATCAATATATATAAGGAGTTATTTATTGAGATGACATTCTCTTCCATTGCCTCTTCCATTTCTTGAGAAAAGTAGTCACCAGAGAGTTTACAATTAATATTCAGAGAGTGGAGTCGCTAGGGTGTTTATAATGAAATTGACAGTGGAGTCGCCAAGGTGAGAGATCATCAACCCACACTTCCCTTGCTCACCTAACAAAGTAATTTTTTTCCTTTGTCGTGCCAAGGGAAAAATATTCTAATCCATTCCTCGGAAACGATGCCAGAAAGATGTTGTAGCTAAATCTAGCACCTTGTGGCACAAGTGCTACAGGGGAGATAGAAAGCCTCCTAGAGATAGCCTCTGGGTTGATTGTAGACCAGTTCCTAAAACATCTTAACAAAGGAGTGCATGAATGTTTATATGTGATGGGTTTGCAACACTCCAATTGTCATGTAATGAAAGACAATAAGGGGGCTTGGTTCATTCCTCCAAAGGTATGAATTATGTATTTCATGTACTTCCTCTCACACACAGTTCCCAGGGGTACAACATAAAATAGTGGATGTTGATTACTTCAAAGGGTATTATAGCTTAATACAGTTGTAGAGTAAATGAGAGAGGATTAGGAGAAAGGATAACTCATCATATAGATTACAAAGCATCCATAATTCTGTATTGAACACATATAACTGCAAACCATGGGAAATTCTACAATTGTTTGAGTTACAAACACAGATAATG
The DNA here is from genome assembly GCA_031772625.1 of Pinus tabuliformis. Lineage (NCBI taxonomy): Eukaryota > Viridiplantae > Streptophyta > Pinopsida > Pinales > Pinaceae > Pinus > Pinus tabuliformis. Next base: position 548,483,380 of record CM062817.1, read on the forward strand.
GACTAAAGAGAGGATGGGTGCTATGATTCATATAGAGAAATTTGAAAATGTAACTTCAACCCTTCATATATGCATTATGCATTAATAAATCAACACACATTGATTGGTAAGGAGGTATGAAATAATTTCTAGAAACTATTATAGCATGAATGCAGAGAAGAATATGAACATAATGGAATTAAACGAGAGGATAGCATACTGTAATACTAAGAAGGGGGAATCATCACCATTTCATTGATAGTTTGAAATATCTTCCTGTGTAAAGTAATACAATTTGGAATACAAGTCATTCTCTTGCAGATTTATGAGCCAAATTGGTATCACAGAGTTCACACCCCTTGGGTGAGAAATTCTGGAACCTACCAACCCTTGTTAAAGTGTTACTTCCCCGTTTTTATAAGAAGAGGGGGTGATGGAATAAAAGTTTTCAAAATATCTAAGCCAGAGCTCCATTTGTATGTTAGACTAGCTGCCTCGGCCCATGTAAGGCATTGTTGCCCAAAATGATTACAATTGGGATCTGCTCCCTTTATTGGAACTAAGAAACTACAAAAAACAATAATAAGAAATAAGAGGAAGATGGAGGAAGAGGGCCTTTGCAATTCCTGCGAAGGCTTATAATCAAGCCATATCTCTATCATGTGTGTCCCTTTGCTACTCAATCGGTTTCTATCAATTATGCCTTTACTGCTTGAACGACTCATTTTGTGGAACAGGGAGTGGGTCATTGCAAATTCCTATCTTGACAATCCTTTTTTATGTAGAGGAATGAGGCCCCATGCCAAGCTATTAAGTCTTCCCGAGTCTCCCATACTATATTTAATATCACAGCTGCCGATCCATACGCCTTAACAGCTCTGCACAATCCTTTTTGCGCTCTGATACACCTAGGGTTACATATATGAAATAACAAGTAGTCCTTTAGATTTGGGTCTCTATTGTTGAATATCATGAAACATGCATGCTCTGATTTCCCCATTGGGCCCCCCTTTATTATAACCCCTTCTGTGACTTTCCGCATATGACTGGGGGCTGGAATCAGGGGCTTAGCCCTTTGGGCACTAAGGCTTTCAACAGTTGCTTGGGGGCCTTTTCCTTTATATCTTGAAGCTCCTTTGATAGTCCCTTACACCACATCAATCGATATCCTAGACATGAAGACCTTATCAAATAGATCAAAATAACTTATTGCATCCAGGGTCATCTTTATTTGTTACTCGGAGTCCCACATCCCAGTGTTGAATGCACTTTTCCTTAAGTTTCTCCCCTAGGTAGCTGCGATTGTCGATATGCAGGATGGCATCATTGTTGCCATGTTTCAGCCTATGAGTGGTCACATGTATCACCTAGAAATGCGCTTATAGGACCCTTGAAAACATCGGAACTGCTTGACACATGTCCACCCGTATTGCCAAATTAGCGTCTGTAATACCACATGGCTGACGATGTTGACTTCCATGTCAGCACTAAGGACCAATCATATGCCGCCACATGGCCCCCTGGAGGAGAGAGAAAAAGGCATTCACAACCCTGTTTTCGCAAGAATTTCCTTTATTTATGAATTTTGGCCCTCCTCAACAACTTTCATTAAATCACAAGATCGATGTTCTTCCACAGTTGAGAGTGGTTACCTTGCCAATTGCCGATAATGCGGGATTACAGGATGCGGGATTATGGGATTTCCCATAGCCAATATTCCATACCGCCATGTGGAGGAGAGAAAAGGAGGTCGCCCGACCTTGGCTTTTCCATGCTTCTCCTTTGTAAATTAATTTTGGCCCTACCGGATGATGTCACACCATATTGGTGATTCCCCCCCACCCTGTAATTTCTTAAGGATGGTCCATCATGTATTACGAGGGCCATGTGGGACTGCGATACTGCAGGACGCGAGATTGCGATAGGCAGGGTGTGGGATGCGGGATAATTGATATGCGAGATGCAGGATCATCAATATGCAGGATGTGGGATGGCTGATATGCAATGAGATTAGCTCCTGGACCCTAATTGCAATTTACCTTTCTCCTTTGGTGTTTTTTCTTTGATTGTTGGGCTTTCCATGGGTAACTTCAACATCCTCTAACATCTATTCTAGGATCCAATAAACAAATAAGAAAAACTCGTGATAACCCTAGAATCTCCTTACCCTATATTAAAGGTATCACTGATAAAATTGCCAGAGTTCTCTCCAAATATAACATTACGGTTGCCTTCACGCCCCCTAACACCATAAAAAACATGCTTGAGTCTGCTAAAGACACTATAGACCCAAAATATCACAAAGGTGTGTATTCAATTCCCTGCTCTTGCGGTAAAGTTTATATAGGGGAAACAGGGAGATCCTTTGGAATAAGATTAAAAGAACACATTAATGATATTTCTAGAAATAGGTCAGATAAATCAGGTCTTGCAGAGCATGCTTGTTCCTCTTCTCACTATATATGTATGGAACAAGCTAAATTAATCCATAAAGAAGACCACTACTTAAAAAGAAGAATTAAAGAGGCAATCGAAATTGAGAAATCCTCTAATAACATGAATAGGGATGACGGTCTTAAACTAAGTAGTACCTGGAAACCCCTATTAAATAAAATGAAAAAATAAATCTTAAGCTAATCCATTTCAACCTTATGACTACATTTGACAATTCATAATTTATTTAATCAATTATATAAATTAATGCAGACAATATTCTTAAATCATTTCTAAGTAAAGATCTCACTTATACAGCATATCACATAATTTAAAAAATAAATAAAAATAAAAATAAAAATAAAATAACATATAATATAATATATTGTTGTAATTAATTAATTTATTAATTTAATCCAATTTTTATTAACGTAATTTTCTCCAATTAAAATTAGTTCAAAACAAACATCTCATTTATATTATATCTCTCATAATATGAAAAAACAAAATAAATAATAAAAAACATTAAATAAAATGAGATATATATAAGTCCTTTAAATAAAAATTATTTATTCACTGCTATTTAATAAAAGAAAATAAATAATAATATTAACAATAACAATAAATAATTAAATAAATAGAATATAATAAATAAAAGAAAGATAAATAAATTAACAATATAAATAAAAATTAAATTAAATTAATTCATTATTTTAATCCATATATTATGTTAGTTTAAATTTCTTTAGTTGTAATTATTTTAAAACAAATAACATTATTAGGTATAACATAAATCTTATTTTAAAACAAATAACATTATAAGGTATAACAATTCATAATTTATTTAATCAATTATATAAATAAATACAGACAATATTCTCTTCTTCTTAAACCATTTCTAAGTAAAGATCTCACTTATACAGCATATCACATAATTTTAAAAATAACATATAATAGAATATATTGATGAAATTAATTAATTTATTAATTTTATCCAATTTTTATTAACGTAATTTTTCTCCAATTAAAATTAGTTCAAAACAAACATCTCATTTATATTATATCTCTCATAATATGAAAAAACAAAATAAATAATATAAAACATTAAATAAAATTTGATATACATAAGTCTTTTAAATAAAAAAATTATTTATTAACTACAATTTAATAAAATAAAATAAATAATAATATTAATAATAATAATAAATAAATAAATAAATGAAATATAATAAATAAAAGAAAAATAAATAAATTAACAATATAAAAAAAATTTAAATTAAATTAATTTATTAACTCAATCCATATATTATGTTAGTTTAATTTCTTCATTTGCAATTAATTAATTTATTAATTTAATCCAATTTTTATTAACGTAATTTTTCTCCAATTAAAATTAGTTCAAAACAAACATGTCATTTATATTATATCTCACATAATATGAAAAAACAAAATAAATAATAAAAAAAAACATTAAATAAAATTTGATATACATAAGTCTTTTAAATAAAAAATTATTTATTAACTACAATTTAATAAAATAAAATAAATAATAATAATAATAAATAAATAAATAAATGAAATATAATAAATAAAAGAAAAATCAATAAATTAACAATATAAATAAAAATTAAACTAAATTAATTTATTAACTTAATCCATATATTATGTTAGTTTAATTTCTTCATTTGCAATTATTGCAAAGCAAATAACATTATTAGGTATAACATAAAAATATTTACATATAAGTCTTTTAATAAAACTTAATTATTAACTTATCTCAATTTTGAAATTTAAAATAAAATAAATATATAAATATATATAAACAAATAAAATTAAAATTAAAAAAAAAAAAAAAAAAAAAAAAAAAAAAAAAAAAAAAAAAATTAAATTAAATTATTGAATTTAAATTGAATTAATTAATTTATAAATGTAAATCTTCCAGCCGACAGTACAAGCTAAGAGATATCTTTCGATTCTTCTATTAATAACTTAATTTCTCGACTCTCTCTTCTCATAATTCAGATCTCATTGCCCTGATGATGGACTCACCTAGCTAGTCCGAAACGTCGGTTTCCTAAATTGCTCACAGGTTTTCCATTAACAAAAAAAAAATCTATTCTAGGAGTCCATTCTTGGACTTCGATATACCATTGGAAAGTTATTGTTGTGTAATAGGCAATGGAGAGGGTTTAATCTATCTTCGATAGCTTCTGGGGCATTGGAAATGGCTTCAAATTCACTGCTATTTGGCACTTAAGGCAATTGAAGACTGATAAAGCAAGTGACAACATAATCTATGCACAGAAATTCTTCAAAAAAAACACAAGATGATTCCAAATTAGTGAAAGAACAATAGAATAGGACTACTTTTGAACAACAATACCTTCTTTTGCTAATGCAATAAATAACTATTTTTGGGCAACGGATCCCCCCATAATAGGTTTTTGGGGCTTGCAGCCTGAATTTTGGTCAAATGTAATGTAAGACCCCGCAAAATGTGGGCGCAGAGTGCGAGAGTCTAGGGTTGTCCACCCTAAAATATTGTAATGTGTTAGCCTACCCATGGTTCGCGAAGCATGGGAATGTATAAATAGAGTGAGGCTCTAAGTATAGAAGGTAGTTTTGGAGGATCGATCTTAAGTGCTATGGGTTTTGAATGCAATATTTTCTCTAAGTCTGTGAGTCCAAATCTTGGGTAGTAGTAGTAGGAAGAGGCTCTACAGCTGTGTGCGCAGAGGCCTAGAAGAGCCTGCAGCTGTGTGCGCAGACCCCTGCGGATGAGTACGCAAGGTGAAGTTGGGATTGTAACAGAACAAAAGTTTAATAAAAGTTAAGTTGATTCTGGAATATTGTGCATCTATTCGTAGATCTGTATGTTTATGCTGCGGTTATAGTCTTATGCATATCATTAAAGTTTATGATTCCACGCACTTGTTATGAATGTTGAACGATTGATAAGAATATTGGGCCCACAAAATTAAGTTAAGATCTACAGTAATAACACAGTAAGAACAAGGGATCTAGATCATGGCTCTTTGCGCTCTTTACAGAGCTACATGAAGGTCACACAGCTGCGCAAAGTAGTGCAAGCGCGCAGGATTTGTTAGCGAACTTCCTAGCCTTCATCAAGACATCCCAAGGGTGTGAAAACATGGTTCTAGCACCCTCCCATACTACCTCGGGTGAGACCTCAGTCTGCACCCAACGGACTGTTGCCAAAAGGGCCGGTAGTTTTGGGATTTGTTTGGCTAAATCATTTATGAACCTGGGTCAGGCCCCAACAAGCAAACAATGGTTCTATTGACGGGACCAGGATTTGATAAGGGATGTTTGATGTCGGAACACTGGAACCCCACAAAGAAGGAAATTGAAGAGTGGTTGGATTAGAAGCTTCATGATTTTGTGGCACAGGAAAATAGAACACCATAGATATTTGAGAAAAGATGGCTGGATCACTACATATATATGGAAATCCACGAGATCTTCTTCGTGTCCTTCTCTTCTGAACTATATGAGTGGATTGCGAGGATAGTCGATAGCCAAGGAAGGTACAATCTTGATCGACTGATAGTGTGGACTCCAGAATTAGTGCGCAGACTAGAGGCATCAGAAGATAAGATCACACGGGCCATGGACCATTAGATTGAGGAGATAATAGGGGGGTTTACCACTGAGTTCATGATAGACACAACCATGAGTTATAGTGAAGCAGAACGACATTTTCTCAAGGGACGCGAGGTAGGTACATAAAATCCCTGAATACCTGGATTAAGATGCTGTTATGTGAAAAGCTGGTTATGCAAATACATTAATGATTGGAACGATGTGGAGCGGAAATATCTACAAAGGGATCAAATGGTTAGGAAATAGTCCTTTAATTTCACCTCCACAAGTGCGTGAGGAAGAGCACGCTCAGGTTTCCCCAAGAAGTGTGGTTAGTTTCATAAGGTAGAACATTCCGCAATTATGACCTCCACTTATGCCTTCACTCGTTTCACCTATTTCACCTCCATCTTCACCCACCCCACCTCCACCATCCCCACAGTTCGGCATGGCGAGTGCGATCAAGCTACCTGTATTTAGAGGAGCAGGGAATGAGGATACGGGCCAGTTATGGTTCATGGTAAGAGCAACATGGGAAGCACAAGGAGTCACGGATGACAACATTAAGAAGGAGACATTGGCGAGCACATTGCAGGATTGTGTGCTCACATGGTATATCAAGCACTCAAGTGACCAACCAAATGCAGGGATAGCGGAGATCTAGAATGCGCTAAATAAAGAATTTAGCTGGCTAAAATTAAAGGCACAGTGAATCATTGAGTATAAAGAGATTGTGATGCTTGCAGGTGAAACCCCATGGGATCTGGATCAGAGACTGAAGAGTATGATCTGCGAGGCCAACATGACGCTAACGAATGTGTAGCAACATGCATGGTTTGTGGTGTCTTTGACACCACACTTGAGGATGACAGTATCACAACAGAAGCTTTCAACAAAAGCTTGCATGAAACACTGATATAGGAGCTGGGGTTGGGAGTCCAACAAATCCATGTGTAACTACAAAATTTATTCTTGGAGATGCAGAGTTTGAAGGAGGATAGGATGCTACGATGAGAGGCATGCGAAAAAGTGTGGTGCATAAAATGCAAAGGCCAGTGCCATGACAAAGACCACTGTCGAGTATTTCAAACTACTTAGCAGGAGGGGGGACGAATGTCATTAAGACCAGAGGCATAGGCAGGGCCAAGTGCAGCACCCATGCTCTGGTGTGTGATCTGTTAGGTGGGAGGAAAGCACACGACGAACAACTGTCATCTGTTGCAGAAGTATACACAGACTCCCCAGTAGTTGTTTTACAATTTTTGTAGATCGGTGGGCCATGACGAGCATACTTGTCACGACTACAAGTTAATGATGGAGCGGACCCCAGCATATAGAATACAAATGGAAACGTGAGGCCTTGACCCAGCCGCATGGATGGCGCATGCTAGATTTCAAGGGTGAGGTCGAGGACGAGGAGGAATGGGGCTAGGAAGGGGCCACAGACAATTAATCTGTTACAATTTTGGAGTACTGGGGCACTACACCTGCGATTGTACCAACTCGACGAGACTATCTTGTTCATACTGTGCTCAATTCGATGATGAAGCAGTAGATTGTCCTACATTGATCTCACAAATGCACAAAAAATGGGTACTTCAGCCTACTACAACACAGAATATTCAAATGATGAGGGTTGAACAATGAAAAGAAGACCCAAATGTGAAGCTGGTGCTCATAAGTGGTGCGACCATAGGGGAAGATAAGGGGAAGTAGCCCGAGAAAGATACATGGGTTCACAAGCCTCCTACAAAGGAACCTGAGTTTGACTTGGAACACACAAAGGAGACATTTATGGAAGACAAGAAGAGCTTCACGGAGGCCTCTACTTCATTTAGTAAGGATCAACAAGAGATGAGGATGGATCCTTCCATGTTAACTGCCTTTTTAGAGACATGCATTGAATTGTTGTGTGATAATAAGGCAGTTAAAGCACTACAAGAGCTGATAACTAGGTGTGCAGGGTAAGGTGAACTGCGCGTAGTCTAGAAATTGGGAAAGCATACATTATGCACTGGGAGGGAAACAAGATTAACAACACAGATTGGCGAATGTTAAATGGATCAGGTAATCCCAGCCCTGGGTTCAAACATCAATGTGTTACCAAAGCAGACATGGGAACACATGGGCAGGCCCGCATTACAGTGGTATCCTATTCAATTATGGATGGTGAACCAACAAAATATCTTGCCCATGGGAAGGTTGCAAGGGGTAACAGTGGACATCAAAGGCACAAGCAAGTAGAAGGACTTTGAGGTGATAGAGATTGGGGATGACAGAAACCCTTACCCTGCATTGCTAGGAATAGACTGGGCCACTAATATGAATGGAATTATGAACCCAAAGAAGTGGAAGATGATATTCGAGAAAAAATCCCTTCGCGTAGTAGTTTCGCTAGATGCAGCTGAAGGAGGGCGCTACACAGAACCTGTGCACGATGATGACAGTGACGATGAGTTGGATTGTATTTACTAGATAATGACGCAAGACCAGGATCAGGTGAACCCGACTGTAGATGGGAGAATCTTATAGGAGCACGACAACTCCTGTACTTCAGATTTAGATGAAGAGATTGAACGTTGGTAGAATTGGTTGCACGAAGTGACAACGCTGAATTACAACATGATGATTAGATCACTACGGTGCATGACAACCAAAGTAAGAGAACTGGAAACATATGACGGGGTAACATGAATAGATGAATTCTTAGAAAAATTTGAAAGTACAGTACGAGAACAATAACGGTATGGTGCGCTGGAATGGGTGTTGTGCGTGACACCCACACAAGGGTGGAATACACACCAGAAGAATATTGGAAATTGGCGCAGATGTTGAAGACAAATGCAATTACGATGTGGATGTGCCCCGTGACAAATGCGAGTTGGGCAGCCAGAATGAAGTAGTTTGCACACCCACATGTGTCGATGGGTGCAGACGTATATTGTGCAAACACTTCCGAGACTAAGGATCAAAAATCAGAACCTGAAGTGGCAGCAAGGAAGGTGATGCACTCCACAAATAGTTCGTGATGGAGCATTCAAAATGATATGCAAGGTCATGAAAGAAATCTATGAGACGGGACAAACTGAGTGGAACCTATGCGTGCTAGTAGTTTGATGGGCCTATGGGGCCATATGCAGGAACCTGAGCACTGAAATGGTTCCGAAGACGATGAGCAGAGAAAATGCCATATATTTGGGAAAGAATTCTCGTATAATCACTCCTATAATTGTGACAGCGTGCAGGGACCAGAGCGAAGAGATTATGCAGTTGCGCAGGGACGAACATATGCAGATTCAAGAAGCCATTCAGCGAGGGAACCTTGAGCTTCGCGAACTCAAAGAAGATCGGGTACGATTGAAGCAGGAAAGCATATTAATGGACGAGGATATCAGAAAGTTGGAAACCAAAATCTCGCAAGCATTATGCATTGATAGAAGGATGGGGCCACATATGGGCAACCTTACCACCACACTAGAAGATTGTCACCGAGAGGTTTTGCTATACTACCATGGCTACAATCACACCTTATCAGACAAAGTCACCAAGGAAGCGCACTACATAATGAAGAACGCAAGGCATTGACAGGCGCAAGGGTAACTAAGGGAGGCCCGTGGACCAGATTGAAAGGCGACTTGAAGCCTACACCAGTAGTGCGACCTTCTAACTATCTGTAGGAAGCACAGTCTCAGCACTCCAAGTAGTTGAAATAGAGCATGGAACTATAAAAGAGTTTGTAGGGGAGTTGCGCAACATGGAAGTTGCGCATGGAATCATTATGAAACACATATTGCGTTCGCACACAGGGGACCGTGCTGCCACGCGGATAGGGTGGAAAGTGACTGTTGGTGTCACTGTTCATGACAGGATGTCCAATTTAAGGCAATGAGGAGCGAACGATGGGCAATTAAGACCCGGCGTCAGAACTAGATTTGAAATGATCTACTGCCAATATAGCATTAATGAGGCAGAAAAAGGGGGAACGGTCGAATTTGAATTCCAGCAGGTCTATAATCCTAGATCATCATCCACCGATCAACACTTGGCATCTTGAGAATTCAGTTATTGCGCATGGACTTTATGGCTTTAGAGGCTTTGACAACAAGTTTAGTATTTGAAGGATTACCAAAAGAGATGCAGGACCTGCTGGTCAGAGCAATGTTGACCGCCAAGGAAGCCGAATCAAGCCCAATGTCACCTGTGGGGGAGAAGTTGGAAATTCCAAAATCGCCCCGGATGGTGAGGCCCAAAAAGGATCCACAGAGAGTAGGACAGGTTCACATGTCTCCCCGAAATCCACGGTTTGGAAAACTGTCGATGCAAGAATAGGGAAAAATAACTAATATTGAGAGTGATTATGAGGAGGAGGAGCCTCAGACCTTTGTAGAAGAGACACAACCAGAGGAAGGGACGAAAAAAGACATCCAGCCAGTATGCGGCATAGCAAAGCTGCCCAAGTATGTCCCTCCATGAAAAGGGAAGGTAAAGGTACCTAAAGATTTGGATGTCGTTAAAAGTGCACTCAACATCCCGTTCCTCCCCGAGGGGGTTGTGTTTGAAGGTTTGGCTATGCGCTGCATACCCGCTATGAAGTTTGAAGACTGGGACCTCATGGATAGCAAAACGTTCCCTCATTTGGAAACTAGCCAGCTGATTGAAAAAAGCATGGAGGGGGTAGTTACAACATTGTAGCCATGGACATGGCTATGCAGGGTGGAGGAGGCCAGGCGACTCCACCTCCTATCGATTCCACACTTTTATCAGGCCCCAATCACGATATTTCTCATCAGGGAACTGCTTTGCCTGGTGCATGATGGGTACTTGTGGCTCGAGGAGCCCATTCCCATCATGGCAGAGCTCATTCATAGGATTTCTCGGCTTCCCTATACCGGAAGGGACACTGCGAAAATAGCTGGCCCAAGTGGACACTTAGAGATTGTGGAGGCCATGAAAAAGAAATATAAGTTGGAGAAAAAGTAGAGGGGTTACGTTATTACTAGTATTCAGGATAGAGGGGTCCACATTGCTACCCAGTTGTTGGCAGGAAAGGAGATGAGAAAATTTCGAGGCAATGAGGTACCAACAATGGTCATCGCGCTGGCCGAACAATGAGAAAATTGGTATGGTTCAACTGGGCATAGTTCCTTTGCGATGAGTTCCTGACAAACTACTGGGAGGCGCAAGAGCAGGGTAAAGCCTTCCAGTATGCATGGTTTCTCCTATCCATCCTGTTGGTTACAGGTGAATTTCCTGATGATAGTCAGTTTCCTCCCATTGACTAGGACTAGCCAGAGGCAGCAAAATATGCGTCGTTATGGGTGACAAAGGGTGCCACGTGAAGCTGAGCAACCAAGATCTTCTTGGTACTGATGGAGGTTAGCATATGACTATGGATCAACAAACAGTTGTGCCTATCTACCTCGATATACGACAGTCTAAAGAGCTTTGTAGACTTTAAAATAGATATGTACAATGTGTATATTAGGGTGTGGGAGGATCCAAAGCAGAAGTGGACCACACTCCCCTCCATTGTAATAGATGGTGTTGGTTTCACAGTGCTCAACACATGGCCACCATAATGGCACGTGCCAAATTTGGTGGTGTGTGATGAGACGGAGATTCAAAGACAGAAGGTTGCCTCCAAGCTACTAGCACAACACACGTGGAACAAATAGCTAGCTGAAGAAGTATGGGCATCCCGGAAGGTAGAGAAGGCTGCTGTAGAAAAGGCAACAGCAGGAGGAGCCACTACTACATAGGAAGAAATAGGCCCAAACTTGACCACAGGGTAGGTGACAGATGATACGACAGAAGGTGCATACCCAAGCACCACCTCTACACAATTAAAACGGTTGCACAGGACAGAACGAATAGGGTCATGGAAGAATACCAAGGCTTCCATGTTGGATGGGGAGCCTATTACACTAACCGAGGCTGACCTATATGACATCGGTGACACAGTTCGCGAAGTCACTAAGGAGGCACTCCAGGAAGCAATGACAGAACAGTAGAATGTGCCGGGGGCACTCACGGTGAAAGTTCAGGAACTTGAAGTGTGGCCCCCACAATAGGGAACAGTAGTTGCCTACGGGGCTATGGGTACATCAGCAACTAAGCAATTGCTGCAGGCCAAAATGGCAAACACTGCCACGCTGCCGGAAGGAGCACTTACAGCGGACAACACGGAGGACAAAGCCATAGTAGGATGGCTCAAGGGACTTAGCCTAAGCTTGGATGCCCTTCTGGGAGAGATATTATACTAGCTATAGGATGGAGCGATGATAGAGCTCTGTGCTAGTGAAGGACACACAGTACAAATGCTCAGTGAACAATGAATCAACATCGAGCAGTTGAGCCTCCAACGCGATGAAGCAGTAGCACAGACTTAGCAGTTGGAGAAAATTATCGAGGAAGCATGTTGCTGCATCCCCAAGCTAATGGTTGCAGGAGACTTACCAGTAGTTATACGGATCCGTCCAATGGATTATGCAAGGCGAAGGAGGAAGCAACAAGGATCCAATTTGACCTCAACTTGCAGATCACAGAGCTGAGGCTGAAGGCACAACCCTTTACACTGTCAGAGGTCAGAGAGCAGTAGTATTGTGCCATTCAATCATGATTAGAAGCAATAGACTGTGCCATATAGGATTGCACATGCTTGTTAGATGAGTCACTCGTCACCCTCACTTCCCTACAGGAAGATCCAACGTTACAACGGTTAGAGACAGAAGCGCAAGAGTTGCAGCAGGCCTATGACAATGTTTGGGGGACCACATAGATGGTTGCCCTTACTCAACAACTGGCCAAGATGAGGGAGGCCCGAGCTCTCAAGGCACAGGTGGGCGCCACACGTTAGAAAGAAGCAGTGCTTAAAGAACACATCTAGCCTTGCCTCGAGGAAGCATTCACGGTCACTGCCAAGATCTAGGGATAGCTAGCACATATGTAGGGCGTATATGTACTCAGGCAAGGAATTGCACCTGACAATGAAGCATTGGAGATATGCGCACAACAAGTATGGTGGACAATGGAAGAATGTGCTGCGGGCGTAAGCAAACCATAGAGGTTGTTAGATGAACTTTGCATGAAGATCACTGCACTAGCCGAATGACTCGGGACGAGTAATGATGATTGTGTTGGGGGCCTGTTGGGCAGTGGATCCACCCATAGTAGGTTTTTTGGGATTGTAGCACAAATTTTGGTCAAATTTAATGGAAGACACTGCAAAATGTTGTTGCGGGGCGTGAGAGTCTAGGGTTGTCCACCCTAAAATATTGTAAAGTGTTGGCCTACCCATGATCCGCGGACCATGGGAATGTATAAATAGAGTGAGGCTCCAAGTATAGAAGGCCGTTTTGGAGGATTGATCATAAGTGATATGGGTTTTTGAATGTGATATTCACTCTGAGTCTGTAAGTCCGAATCTTGGATCGTAGTAGTAGGAAGAGGCTCTGCAGTTGTGTGTGCAGAGGCCTGGAAGAGTCCATAGCTATGTGTGTAGACCCCTACAGCTGAGTGCATAGAGTGGAGTTGGGATTGTAACAGAAAAAAAGTTTAATAAAAGCTAAGTTGATTCTGGAATATTTTGCATTTACTCGTAGATCTATATGTTTATGTTTCTATTATAGTCTTATGCATCTCTTTACAGTTTATGATTGCGCGCACTTGTTAGGAATGTTGAATGATTGATAAGAATATTGGTCCCACAAAATTAAGTTAAGATCTATAATAATAACACAGTAGGAACAAAGGATCTAGGCTGCACCTCTTTGTGCTCTTTACAAAGCTAGATGAAAGTCAGGCAACTGCGTGGAGTAGCCCAAGTGTGCAGGATCGGTTCGCGAACTTCCTAACCTGCAACAAGACATCCCTAGGGTATGAAAACCTAGTTCTAGCACCCTCCCATACTACCTCTGGTGAGACCTCAGTCCGCGCCCTGTCAACTGTTGCCGAAAGGGCCAGTAGTTGCGGGATTTGTTTGGCTAAATCACTTCTGAACCTAGGTTAGGCCCCAACAAGTCAACAACCATTCAATTGTAAGTGAAGGATAATTCACAAAAATTATTCAACCCAATGAAACCAATTGTGATCTAAGATTTCATTAATAAAGAACTCAATCTAAAATTTGGTTAAAATTCCAAAGATAAAAAGATATGACATTGAAAGGCGATTAACACTCATACAATAAAAAATACACAATTTCACACACAGGCTTGGCTTTTCATAGACATACACCAAATCATAGACTCAAGTACTGAACCAAAGTACGATGAGGAGCAAGGAAAAGCAATGAAAGCTTTTGTATCATACAAGATTAGCACAGGTGCAAAAAAGACACAAGTGTGCTTCAACCTAGTTCCAGAGAGGATAGGCATTGTAGGGGCACTATGTCTGGAAACAGAGAGTGCGTTGGGGAAAGTTTGGTCAAAACACGACACTAGAAACCCAAAAAATCTCATAAATGTGATTTATTGAGGTCAATTACTATTTTAATAAGTTAATTAAGGTCTTTATGAAAATTGGAAAAATTCTAAGGTGAAGGAAACCACTAAGGGAAATATTGATTACCAAGTACAGTGTTCGATTTGTCATATTGAATCTTCACCTTTGTAGATAAAAATTAATTCCCTATATCTAGTGGTCTAATCTAGAACAATAGAGGACAAAAATAATCAATGTTTTCCTTAGAGAAATTGCAATACAGAAAAGGAATCTACCTAGAACTCATAGAAAATCATTCTCTCTACTATGCTTGTAAGCTTCAATTCTAGCTCCATGTGTTATAAATGGAACCTACCGCAATGAGTAAAACAAAAAAGGAACTACAATGTCCACATAACATAATCAAATATCTCTATTCAATGAGTCAAGATGGAATTGAAAGAGATAAGCATCAACATAACATAATTATAGGAAAACAAGGTTCTTTTTGTTTTAATAATTAAAGGAGAGAGTTAGAACCATGTATAGAAGTGGAATTTTTAGGTGTCTCCCAAATTGAATTGTCCTTCCTTGCCACAAAGAAAAGCTTCTCACTCAAAACTAATGCAAATATATGATGATCCATTAAACTCAAAGAATTAGCATGAGGTCACTAGAAATCTCCAATATCCAACCACTAATCTCCAAAAGCCAACCCAGACTCTATGGGAGGCTCGAAATTTATAGGGTAAAATTGGTAGTTTAGGATTTTCCAATCTAGGCTTGAGATCCACATGAGGTGAGAATGATATCAAGGGATAAGAGATAAGGTATACAAAATCGAATCGTATAGGAATTCAAGATATCTATCCATGGTAAATAGTTAAAACCACCTTAGAAGCTTCTTGAAGAATAGGCTTTGAAAATATTTTTTTTATATTTTTTCTGAATTTCTAGAATCAATGCGCCTACTGAAGGGAGCAACAAGCACTAATCAAAACCAATGCTTAAGTATGAAACTTGCATCCACCACTAGTGGACAAGAAAGTAGAGTGTGTTAGGTCTAAAAAGATGGATTTTGAGTAGATAGACCTACAAACTCAGACCTTTTGGAGAAATGATGCTTAGTGCTTTGCAAAGGGATTATGAAAAAGTGTTCAAGGATTTTGATTGTTTCATTTTTCAGGCCTTTTGATCATATGTGACAAAATAACTTGTAAGAAACCTAATCCCTAATTAGACCACCCTTCTCCACTAATTAAAATCTCTGTAAGCCATTAAAATATTGTGGCCCTCACTCAAACAAAGTGCAATGTCCATGACACTAGACAGGGTTTGGAAACTTGAAATAAGCACACACACCTTTTACCAACACAAGGTATATTTAGATTAGAAAGAATAAATATTACATATTACAATCACTCAGGTCATGGTGCCATTCGACCTGATATGACATTACATTGGCTTCCATTCACTGACACTCGCATGCTTCCTATTTAAAATAAACAAAAGAGAACATAAGCCTAACAACAGTGTAGAATTTTGCCATGCGTGCCTTCTAGAGGCCACATTTTACACAAAAATCAAAGCATATTCATGTCATTTGCCTCTAACTACCATGTCGCTCCTTTCGGAGCTTCCAAAAACAATGTGTAAGGGGTCGGTTTCATTCCCCTACATCAATAAATGTGAACAAGTAATTTCAATATAAACCTCTTGTCCATCAATTTCAATACATTAAATATGAAAATAATGTTTTCTTTATAATTATATAAGGCTTATAGGTTAATAGAAACCATAATTTAAAATATCTATAAATTATATAATGACATAAATAGTAAAATATCACTTGAACAAAAGAATAGAATGTAAAACTTAGAGGAAAGGTTGAAAAAAGAATAATTTAAAAATATAGAGGAGTAACAATAAAATATAGTTCATGTCCCACTATCGCAATCATTTGAGGATGGGCCTCGTTAGAAAGGTGACCTGGGATCAAACCTCACAAAGGATTTTATGCCCGTGCTAGGGGAGGAGACACGCTAAAGTCTAGTCAGCTTATGGCTAGTGTGACCTAGGTCAGGTGGGATCCCCAAGTGACATTGCTGGCTTAGACACCCCATGGGTCGCAATTTCTCAAGCCACAGTTCAAGCCTAGAACATAGATAACTTGACAAAAAAAAAGGTAGAATAGCTAATGGCGTAGGATGAAAATAAAAGCAGTAAAATGGTGGAAAGTAGAATTAATATAAAGATAAATGGAAATAAAGAATAAATGTATAAAATATCCTTAAAAAAAGAGTGGCACACCATATCAAAATATGTAAGGAATAAACCTAAATAAAGTAAATATTTTTCCATAGATTTAGGTAAATGAGACTAAAAATATTGAAAAAATGATTATAATGGGTTGGGGGTGGAAACAAAGAACAATAGTGTTTATGGAAATAAAGGATAAGAATATTGAAAAAATACATGTCTTAGATATATAGTTTAGTATAGGAAAGTGTGATTAATTGGAAAGAAATTGAAATTATGAGGAAATTATTTTAGAATCTCATTTTTTTGGCTTCATTGAAGAGTATATTACACCAAAAAATATGATGCAGAGGAAACCGTCGGTAGGAAATAAGAATTACATGTTGTTGAATATAGAAAATTTTGGTTGTTAAATATAGAACATTATGATTGAACATCAATGAAGATGTTGAAATATTGAAAGTAATTGTTGAATTAAACTATGTCCATATTTATTTATGAAAATTGATAACTAGAAACAACATTGTGGTAAGAAACTACCGCTCTCACATTAGAAATATAATTTGATATGGAAATAGAAATTGAAATGTACACTAATATCAATGTATTGATTTCACTATAAATGCATTGATATAGTACGTTGAAGAATAATTAGTGACATATAGTTATGCAAATACTATTAAGGAGATTATATCTGAATAACATGAACTAGAATTTGAAACATTTCATTACCTTACTCTCCCAAGATGATTCATTGGGCTACACAAATTAACAAACACTATACTAGACACATAAAGAGAGTGAAAAGGAAGAAAAGAACCTCTTGTAATCATAATCCTATTAAATTTGATGAATGTCAATTGGTATATTGAAATATGAAATTATCGTTTATGTCTCTTTTAGAATAAAAAATTAGACATATAAGTCAAAACATCATTGTCCTTAACTTCTTATTGGTTTCACTATTACCCAAAAGCATAATTTGAAAGTGTACATAGGTTGAAGGAATGTGTATGCGGCGCAATGTAGAGAGAGTGAGGAGAAATAAAGGCCCTTAACAGTGGTGAATAACTCTTTATTGAATGCACAATATCACGACACATGGGTTAGATTTGATAGGAAGGATCATCTAAATGAACTGACATTCCTCCTAATCCGCCTCATCCTAGGTTTTGTGCTTAGTCAAAATGAAATCATGGGCTTCTCCTGATGGAATGTACTATTTATCCCTAGTGAATTAATTTACTTTTGAATTTACATGCATTGATTTCATTATATAGTTTTGAGCATTTTAAAATTAATGCAACAACTTTTAAAATACAACATGTACACTTAAAACAATGCTTTAAATATGCAAATAAAAATAGAAATCAACATTGAGAAATAGAAATTAAAGAGAAAAAAATGAAATTGAAATTGACATGTACAATATAATCAAGACATTAACTTATGTGTAAATGTGTTAATTACAATGTACATTTTTCATGATTCAATATAACATTGTCACTGTATTTCTATTCAATATATCCATCATGAGATTCTTGTAATATGCTTTCGAATGACACTCTCTATCTTGTCAATAAATTAAGGAAACTAAGAAAAAATAAAGTTATCATATTCCTCTATGACCTATACATAAATTTAGTTTTTATACTTTAAGAAACTATCTCACTTTACTAAAAGTTGAGGAAGATAGATTTACATTGGTTCTTCTCCATTAGATTGAGAATGATTGAATACCTTAATCATTTCCTAATTTTATTATTTATCCTTTTCATCTACATTTTTTTTAGTTTGTTAGTGTTTGGATTGATAATCATGTAAATTTGAAAATATCATGCTCATGTCAAAAATATACATATACAAATTGATGATTATCTAGAAATTTCATATCTTTGTTCATGACTAAAACCAGGATAAATTCATATTAACGCTGAATCAATTATGCATAAAGATGTATCAAAAACCTCTCTCAAGATATTGTATCCTCTTGATACATGTAGATTTGATAGTTAGATGAAATTACACTAGTTATATACAAAAATAAAATTTCACAACTCTATAAAGAATTATAGAAATAAAACATCATTAAAAGATGTTGTAAAGGTGAGTATTTAACAATTTATAAACCAAAACAAAAGGAATAATACTAAATTAAAAATTCTAATATTATAACAATATTGATTATAAATACATGAAATATTATCTTTAAAAAATTGAAAATGTCTTTCAAGATGAAAAAAATGGAAATACAAATTGTTTACAATCAATTCAATTGAATTGATAATAATTATATAAAATGAAGTAAAAGATATAGGTAGTAAGTTTTGTTTGAAGAGTAAAGATGGTGAAAAACTTAAAAGAATTGTGAACACACAATTATGTTTTCTTTAAACAATTTTAAAAAGAACATGGACTAGAACATGCCTAGTTCATGACAAAATGTCTCAGGAGCCCCAATATTGCAACAAGAATGTTGCAATTCTTGAGTCTATCGACTTAAATTATCAACTCGGGGTTTGTTCAAACTTAAGTGGTGTCAACATTGTATGTGAAAATAAAAAATTCCTCTTCCTATTATGGCTCCCTTTGATGCAAATAAAACAAGACAATGAAATAACTTCAATTGGGCAAAGATTTAGGTAAGCCACCAATGCTAAGTTGTAAAAGTTAAATAACAATAATCAAACATATTCTACGTTTCTTGGAAAGTAAATGATAGAAAGGAAATCTATTCTACTTTTAAAACTGTAAAGCATAAGGAAAACTTAAGAAAATATAATATATCTTGATGGAAAGGAATATATTCTATTTCGTAGGAAAGGAAAGTCCTAGATTACTCTTACAAGATGGAAATCACACTTTGCATAAAGTAAATTACAGAATGGAAATCTCGACTAATTGGAGAAATTAACATTCAAGATGAAAGAAATGCAAGAGATAAATGGTGACATAACCAATCCTCAACTCAACCAAAATGGCCTCATAGAATTCATATTCTATAAATCTACTTCTACCATGAAGTTGGAGTGAATATGGGCAAGGAAGATCTCGAAAGAAAACTA
This sequence comes from Pinus tabuliformis, assembly GCA_031772625.1. NCBI lineage: Eukaryota > Viridiplantae > Streptophyta > Pinopsida > Pinales > Pinaceae > Pinus > Pinus tabuliformis. Next base: position 548,503,140 of record CM062817.1, read on the forward strand.
TTGCAAGATTGTTAGAGGATTGTTATTTCTCGAGTTAACTTTATTAATTCCAAAGAAAATTAAATGAAATTTATATGGGAAAATTTTTGTTATTAAATAAGATGTATCAAGACTCAAAACCAAGTGGAATCACTCAAAATTACCCTTGTTAACATGTATTAAAAAATAACAGAAAATTACAACTCTAAAAACAGGAAATGCAAGAATTAGTGAGCTAGTTAACCTATAAAAAGTCTAACTTGATCAAGTGAGAATTAGATGGGGAACTTATTTTTATTAATTAGAATTTATTTATGAAACAATCAAATTGTAATCAAATCAATAGAGTCTTGTTAATATGTGCTAAAATAAAAGCATAAAATTACTACTAGAAACTAGAAATTTCTTAGCAATGTACTAGTAAGTTGATCTAAGTGCCCAAATGCCTAGGCTAATCATGTGAAAATGTTGTGGGGATTTTTTTCGTTAAGTTGGGTTTCTTAAAGTTCTTATCCAAGTGGAATCAACTTTAAAGAGGCTCATTAACACGTGCTAAACATTAGTAGAAAAATCCTACTATTTTGCTACAGGATACTTCCGAAAATTCCAAATTTGTGAACTAGTAAACCAATCCAAGTACACCTATCATGGATATGACTTTTAAAGGTTGTTATAAAGATCCATAATCATTGTGACTTCATAAATAACCCGTAAAAAAACTCAGTTCAATAGTTTAATAAATATAACCTACAACAAATGAAACATTAATACTAAATGTAGAAACAAGAAAAACAAGAATAGAAGATGCAAGTGGAACCATTAAATGAAGATAAATAAATTGAAAAATAGGGCTTTGAGCCTCCTCAGATGCCCAAGCCCAAGGATACTCAGGGTCCTATGAAGGAAACCAAGATTTAGAAGCTGAAAATGACACCAAACTATGATTATTTGAATCGATCCAAGTACATCCCTACGAGAAATGAAAGTGGAGCTACTAAATAACATTTTTTCTCCACAATAATACCAATAAATACATGATCCTAGAGGAAAAATCGATTTTGTACTTATTAAAATTGATGGGGAAAAATTCTCTTTGAGAGGAGGCAACTTTCCTCTCCAAAATCCCCCAAAACATGGATCTGCTTCCCAATAGTAGGAATCTTCTTTTAATGATATGCAACACATTCTTAGATTTTCTCAATCAGTGGATCTCAAGAATATGTCAATGATTTCATGATATTTTATTCATTTATTGGTCCAACCTGTAACATCTTGTGGTATGGACCAAGTCCATAACTTCTCTCATTCAGAATTTACTCAATATTCTACAAAAATAAATAACATTAGGCACATAATATAAAATTATTTCTAAACCTTCCTAATTAATACATTATAGCTCAAAAATATGTTATAAAATGAAAAGAGAGAGGTTAAATGTGCTAAAGAATGGCCACATGGGCCTTAATTTATAAATAATTTGGAGGCCCATCATGCACCATTACTGAGAATGTTTCACATCCTATGAGTAACTTAGTCACCTAATTTTACCTCATTCCTTACCCTGGTGCCCTCTCTCTTGTACATTTCTTAGTCCTTTCTATTAAGAAGATTGGTTGTAGGTTTTGCAAGGAAAAGGATAAAATATAGTTGTTCTTTTCATGCATTTGTTTAGCGGTCTTTTCAAGTACAAAAACTTAACTTTTCTCTTTGCAGGTGAAATTTGTTGGCTTGTAGGACAAAGTGGCATCACCTACATTGCATTAACACCATCTCTCTTGACAACATCATTCCATTTCACTCATTTTTCCAAAATTGTTTGTGCACACAAAAATCACAGTTTTTCTAGAGACCATTAGTCTACTGTTTCCCCCTTGTGCAAGATGGGTTCTTGAAAATTTCTAGGTTTGGAAAGGTCTTCCGCATCGTTTTCCAACCTCCTTATACTTTTTTTCACCATTGTATCACCTTTGGAACCCTCAAAATTCCGTTGGATGCAATCCTGTAGAAATACAAACATCTTGTAGCATCCTCTAGCACATCATAAAAATATCATATCTTAACCAAAATTACACCTCATGCCTAATTATTAATGTAACAACCCCAATTAAAATTCCATGTAATAAAAGTTAATAAAGGAAAAATGAGACCACAATTAGGACACACTTATTTCAAGGTGAATGATGGGAAAAGATATCCTAGTGGGAATCACTTGATGTTTGTTTTGGCTAAGGAAAATTAGAAAAGGATAAGGAAAAGGAATTAAAAGGAAAAAAGGAAATTTTGGCACATTTATGTATGAAAATAAAGGAAATTAGGAAAAAAGTAAGGTGAAAGGTCACAGTTTGCATGTGAGGATTAAAATGAAGGAAAATAATGGAAAATGAAGAAACTGGAGGCCTCATTAATAAAAACCCTTCCGAGGATCAGTTTGTAACCTCTTGCCAGTTCAAGTTTGGAGATTTGTAATTATTATCTATCTCTCCCTCTCACTTTTGGTCACTTCGAGTTTTTCGAGCACTCTATCTTTAGATCAAGGAAGGAAAAGAAAGCAAAGGGAGAGGAAGGAAAACAAGCATCAGGGAAGAAGAGGAGGATCAAGCAAACTTCAACGGAAATACTTGCAGGTAACATTCTACATGTGTGATTTCCTACCTAGTTTGGACATGCATGGATTTTCATGTTGGTTTATGGTTCTGTTCTAGCTGCTACAACCACCGTCCAAATTTTTTCCTTATCTTCATTTTGGAGACTCCATACTAACCATCTTAGGAGCATGTCTTGCACTGTCAAGTACGTAGGCTTCATTGGTTTTTTAGCAGCTTCCCAGCCTATGCATGTTAGTTTGTTTCACTCCCCTCATAGGCTACCTTTCCAAACTTGGGCCAGCTGCTGGCTGAGAAACTCCCTTAGAAAATTGTGCAATTCTAGAGGGGAACTAGCCTTCCCTCCAGAAATTGCACAAATCTTTTGGGTAGCCTGCTGAGCCCAGAAATTACACAATGCACCCAGACAACCTTCCCTAAGAAAATTGCACAATCTGGCACAACAGTGTAGCTCAGCCTAGAAATTGCGCAATTCTGGGTAGCAGTCAGTTGTTCCTCCCAGAAATTGCACAATCCCTCTGTACATCCAGCCCAACTCCTCCCAGAAATTGCTCAAAAACCCCTCTTAGTAAATCAGGTTGTTGCACGTGCCTTTAGGTTGGCCAATTCCATCGAGGACCCAGAAAAATTGACTTGCATGCACGAGATTCTTTTTCTCGTAATAGAAAAAAGAAACATGCAAAAAAAATCCCTATATTTTAGGGATATATTTGTAGCAGCTGAAGGTTGCATGTAAATATCATCCTAGAAACTTTCCTCCAAGTGTCACTTTTTCCTAGATTTGTGGCATGCGCGTCATGAGCCTCAAACTTATTTATTTGACACTTCAGAGCTCGTTCTTCACATTGATCTTCGACCTATGACATCTCACAGCATATCAGGGAGTCTTCATCACATCTAGCTAAGATATTTCTAGGTAAGTCCACTTTACTTATCTTTTGTAGCATTTCTATCCCTTTTTGTGTTTTGGCTTGTGTGAGTCTTGTCTGCTTGATTTATGTGAATGGTTGTTGTTGTTTGCATGCATGTTATCCTGTACAAGCACCATTTTAGTTTTCGTTTGCATCTCACTGTTGTTGCAAGCATGACACTATTTTCTGTGAACGATCATTGATTCGGTGACTCTTTTCACAGACATGCATGTTGTTCCATTTCCTAAATCTTGCATTCATTTTTTGTATGCATGATCATTCACTCTTGCTTATAATCAGTATTGCTATGCATTCATATTTTCATATGCTTTGATTTGTCCATCGATGGGTCTAGGAAACCTTGGTCCAGACTCTGCTTTGCCTAGACAGAATTGCACAATTCTGAGAGGGAACGATCTGCCTTCATCCCAAAAAATGCACAAATCTAGCCAGACAGTGTGCTCCACTCTTGCTTTCCACAATTCCAAGAGGGAGTGTCTACTAGCCTAGCAAATTGTTCAATGTAGTCCTTGAGCCTGCATCACTTGCTAGCTGAAATTGTGCAATACATAATCTTAGCACCCAACAGGTTAGCCTGGATTTCGCATTGCGCAATGCCAGTAGTCGACTAGCCTCCCAATAGTCTGGGCTGACTTTTGCATAGTTCTGGCAGTCAGTTTCCCGGTCTCCCAGTGAAAATTATGCAATCTTTGCCAACAGTTCCCCGATTATGTTGCATGTTAGTCCTCAAGTTTTCTTTGGTTTAATTGACAAAATTCTTGACATGCATGTCACCATGTCTCCAGATATAGTAGGTATTCATCTGTCTCTCAACAATTCATGATTAATGGCCTCTAAGAGGACAATGTCAAAGGACATCGACGGAAGGGAAACTATAGAAGCAGCCGAGTGAGTGTCTATGAATTTATTGATATACAAAGACACCAAGATGATTATATACAAAGACATTAATGTGAAATGGTAAGAGGTCAATGATGCATTTCGAGCCATATTTGGGGAAGATCTTGAAGACTGCCAACTCTATCTAAACATTCAGAAGTCTATCAGATTGCATGCAGATATCCCACGATCCCATGCACATACATGATATATTGGATCATGTTGCACACTGATCTGGAGATGATGGCATTGATTAGTGTCGGTGGGACAAATATTGCTACCTTCAAGGCACAAGATTATCAGTAGATGTACCACTTTTCGAAGCCAGTCATCACCATGGAGACACCCTTTAGCATACCCAGCAACAATTCCAATTCTATTGATATCTTGAAGAATTGGGTGAAGGAGCCAGCCAAATTTGGGATGACACCCAACTAGATTTACAAGACGAAGATACTGTGGCAGGCGTATCAGTACTTGGTCATCTTTGTATGTCGCCTTTATGGACAAGAGAGCACGAAGTCCTTCCTACAAAGTTGCGTGATCTCATTAGACCAACTAGCCAGTGATGGAAAAACATGCAATTGGTCCGACATGTTGGATCACTGACTAAAGGAATAGGTAGCAGGAGCTCGGTAGTTGCCTAAAGGTCAACAAGAAAAAATATACATGTCCGCATACACCTTGGAAGCAATTTGTGTCCATTAGGTTTTTCTAGGCTTGAATTGGGCATGGAAATCAACGAAACCTCCGTGAACACTTATTGTAATTTTTTTTCCAAATGCAGCTTCCGTGGAGTCATCACATAGCTATTAGATCATTTTTTCACCCCGGTGTACAAGATGATATTTGAGTAGGGTCCACTTTGTATGTTGAAAATAGAAATGGAGGCATCGATCAACATAGAGGATTGGTATTCCTCACCTCTTGGCACCTTCATACGGATGTATAGCGCCGAGAAGCCTCCACATGTTTTGTCAAATTTTTCCATGGACAAGCTCATCATGCAAGAAGTGTCATACCACATCTCAACATGAATGTTAGCTAGGTTGCACCTGGAGAAGAAGCCACCTTGGCCCACTCTTCCATTATGGATCAGGTTGTATGAGATATGGAGTCTTGACCATGTGGATGTCGAGATAGAAGAGTTCAAGAAATTTTAATTTCGGCACTCGAAGCTTCAATTCGTATGACCCACATTGTTTTGTGAAGGGTCACTATGCGAGAGAATGATTTCCGGGGATCCACGGGGCATGTCATTGGGCCAAGGAAGACCCATGGAGATATTTTATAGCTTCTCTAGAACCAATTAACTAGTCATCATGGTTGTGGAATGGTTAGCAAAGCAGCATGAAGCAACATCCAGGAGAGTACCAGTAGCAGTAGTAGCAAATGTGAACATATCGACGCACGACAAAGGTAAGAGAAATATTGTCACCATTGAAGAGAAAAAATAAAGTTGAAAGTTTAGAGAAAACCCACATATGCAGAAAGAAACTTTGGCAATAGAGGCAAAGTGGCAACCTTACAATAGGAGGATCATGCAAAGGTAGAGAGAAAAAGATAGGATGGAGGAAATAGCGAAGGAGTTGTATGAGTTGAAGAAGAAACTCCGAAAGGAACAGGAGTTGCAAAGATAGGATAAGGAAGTGAAAAAAGGATATATATAGTAGGGGGTGCAACATACACATATTGATTAAACTACACCGGTAGAGATGGTAGACTCATCTGAGCAGCTAGAGCAAAGCAGCCAAGGTGAGCCATCGTAGGAGTAAGAGTTTTCTCAAGAGATTGAATGAGCAATTGAGCAAATGGATGCCAACATCCAGAGTTAGAGAAAAACATAAACCTCATGCCTTACCACCAAGAGGTCAACCCATCGTTTTCAATGTACCTAGAAGTAGAGAAAGTCTTTAGTGACCAAGCAGACACTGAGATCCTTCGAGACAATCCAGAAGAAGAAATGCACAACATATGATGCGACGAGTCACAACATGGAGTCATGCAATCACGCAGAGTGTCTACTCTAGATGTCCACACATCTACTGAGCAGTTTGAGGAACGAGTGATTGTATCTGACATGCGCAAGAATCTAGCGGCATTGGCTGATGTTACCAGAGCATATGATGAAGCCACTAGCTCAAGTGTTCGATTCTTGATAGCAGAGAATGAGTGAAAGGATAAGGAGTTACACATGGCCAAGTAGGGAGAAGTGGTTACAGAATCCACCCGAGAAGATTTGAAGAAGGAAATACTGAATGAAGTATCATTCCTTGAGACAGTCATGCGGGTATTGTATTCTAGATTTGATACGTGCATAAGGCAGTTGTCCATCTCAATGTTTAACAGCAGCAATGTGCTAAGAGAGCACATATCTTGTCAAACGTCCATATTGGTGTTGACCACATGAAAACATGGACAATGAGATACAAGGGAGCCCCATTACACTTGCTAAAGATGATGAAGCCCAGAGCAGCTGATTTGAATACACGTATCCACTGTCAGATCAGAACTGTGAAGAACTACCACAACTCATCACTAGTTTGTAGGCTTCCCATGCACGGGTATTTATAAGCATGGATGTTGTTGTGCACACACATGCGATCCCATCTATTGGGATACTCACTCAGGCAAAGACAAAGGCACAAGTCCGACCAGAGCTAGACTTGTACTTTGACGAGTTGATGTGCATAGCCACCAGTGTAGACTTGGCGGTTAGTGCAGACACTATGCATCAATATATCGTTGGTCTGAAAACACTCAAGGAAATTATGCACATGTTATCAGATGAGATGGATAGAGGATCCAAAGTAGTGTACATGGCTGAAAAAAAGGCAAGAGTTCCTTTCTAGAAAGATGTCACCATAGAGTACATGGACACCATCATGGACTACCACGCTTCGCATCAGTTCGCCACCGTCAACCATCGTGAAGATCTTGAAGAGTTAGTCTTCCCACAATTGTCTGAGTCATAGTGATGTCTTTTATGGTTTACTCAAGCCTATTTTGTCTGACATGGGTACATGTGCAGATGGTATGTAACATCTTGTCAAGTGGAATTTCAAGTGTCAGTAGCTGAATGTAACAATCATAGAGTAGTTGAAGGGTCATGACGGTAGATGAACAGTCATAAAGTGGAATGTCAAGGGTCACCCCACCCTCTACTCTATATAGTACCTCATAACTCATTTTTTAGGCTTTTGGTTAACCAAGCTTCCAATAGGAGTATCTTAGTGAAAGCTTGGAGAGTATTGTAAGGAGCCTTGGCTTCTCCACAATGCATAGATAGTACATATCTTTGGGGGAGCAGGTGGCAATGACTATAACGTTCCACTATCGAGACTAGTGGTCAGTCATGGTCATACTATATGATTGGAACTTTCACTTATTAATATGACAAATCCACCACGTTTCATGCACATGTTGTTATTGTATTTCAGCTAACCTGTTTACTTTAATGATATATGTATCTATTTTCTTTCGCATGCATGTATGGAATCGTTCTATATAAGTATGTATGAATATTGTAGAGACATTATGATGGTTTAACCATCACTTTGGATTGTTATCTTACTTGCTTTCCAATTTGAGATGCATCTTTGCTCGTGTTTTCCCTTCCAAGCCATGTTCTTTCGTAGGTTTCCAAGGGGCGCACTCACCCCACTTTCCATGTGTTAGAACCGTTCGTGCACCTTCCTTGGCTTGTTGCGCATGTCACATCCTTGCTACCAATAGGGACATCTTACTTGCCTTTGTGCACAACTGTGGTCAAGGCGATACCGTATGACCCACTGCTAGGAATCCTACACCAAACAATTTGAGGTCTAGCTGGGACTTCTTACCGGTCTAGATGACAAGCTAGAAGGAGGTCGAGATGACAAGCCGTGTCCTCTCATTATGTTTTGAACCTTTGCATATCTATCATTGATGTTGTCACACTCATCCCTCCATGATGTTTTTCACATGTCAAACCTCTCAACATCACAAGGGAATTTTCTGATCTCTTGTCCGAATTCATGTATGATGGTGAAGGAAAAGTAGCCTGGCTTGCGAACCTAGAAGAATTCTATGCATTCCTTGATGATGCAAAAGAGGTCAATCTATTGCCTTCATACACATTTCATGAATCCCTGCTACAGTGGTCCTAGAGTCTGCCTCCCTGCAGCGTGCACTCACTTGAGCAGTTTTGTGATCTCATTGAATCTACTTTCCATTATTTTGATCTAGAACCTCTTGACACAAAACTATTACAACAATGCAAGGCCCCACATCAATTGTCAATGGCATTTTTGGACCGCTCCCGTGTGTCGCAGTTTCAAGCTCCACAAAGTCAAATGAAATTTTGGTATCTCATGGATAGATTTGAGTATTATCTTACAAAATTTGTTAGTCCTAAAAGAAATTTCGAGCCCAAACCCACTCAACATACTTTGATGATGGAGTTGTGCAATCACAGATGGACATGATCACTCTCACAAGTGACTGTCCACCATCCCCTCATCAAACATCTCCACCATTGCAGAGTGATGTGGGAGAACATGCACAGACATCCGTTCAACTGTCACAACCTCCCATCATCACTTCTATCAATTTTCACGCAGATTTGGATGTGAATCCCATGGGTTGTCACTTGCATGTCTTACCTAAATCTCCTTCTTCGTGTTTTGTTAATCCTCTAGATTGCATTGTCTTGTGTTCTTCAATTTCAGATTCTACACTTGTTGTGAATGAGGATCAAGCTATTGATGAAGTTGGTGTTGAAAAACCAACCTATGTTGTCATTCATGAGTATGACTGGGAGCTTGAACATCAACCCTCGGTGAAGGATGACTCCCTTCTATCTGAGCATCCTCCATTCTTTCCCGATATCTTTTTCGATTCTTTCATCATTGATTTCGCATGTGTATCTCCATCTATGGATGCACCCATTGTTGATCATTCACCGAACACGCTAGATGTTAGTTCATCATCAGACAATGGTGAGGACAAATCATTCATTGAAAATCCACTTGATTTATCATCTTCTTTTTCTGGAAACGCGGAGGGTGAATTTTTCCACTTCTCATCTACCTCTCTATTTGATTCATTAGATCATGAGAATGTCAATCAAATCATTGATTTTGTTGATCATAGATGTCATGATCTATTTACCCTCATATTTGATCACGATGATGATTTTATCGTAGTTGATTTTTCCAAGCCATCTATTTATGGTGATCTATCTGTCAACGAAGTTGAAAGCCCCCAGACTGTCGAGGCACTTCAGCCCAAGCTAATGGTTATGTCAGGCCCTCACTGTCCTAAGGTTAGTTTTAGTTCTGATTAGGAAATTTTTGAATCATCCAAGGCTCCTCATTACTCATCTGTACACATTAAAGATAAATCTCACACATAGATTATGCTTTCTCCACTTGAACTACACAAACCCATCGCTCATGCATTGCAGGAATCTTACATAGCAAGCACATGTGCACGACGCAAGTTGTCTTTGTTTCTTTCATTTGCTTGCATGTTACAATAAAGAGTATGTGTATCCTTAATAGCTACATGCAGTATCACACAATGCCATGGTAAGTCCACAGATTCCATATCATGCACTTGCACTCACTTATGTTCTGTGGACATGTTTAAACTCAGAGTGTGCTTATCTTCATTATTGTATCCTTCATGTTTTCTCGTTCACATAGATGTGTTGTTCATGAACCATGCCTTCACCACCATGGGTCAACCAATGTGTCGATGGTTGCATTGGAAGTATCACTTCACGTGAGCAGACCCCTGCACTGTTATCTTAGGAGTAGGAGTAGTGATCGATTTTGGTTTGTTTGCTTCTTACTTTGCATGTTTGTTTGTTTCCTTGCATGTTTTCTTACTCACTTTGCTTATGCATTTACTTCTACCTTTTCGTTGTTTTGTTGTTTGTTTTCTTGTTTATGCTCGTAGGTTAGTTTCACATGGAACTGTGTGACTCTTAAAACAAGTTGGGTAATGCACAAGAGGACTTATACAGTTATACTTGGTTATCTATCATCTTGCCTTTATATGAAGAACTTGTTATCTTCATTCCATAATAGGCCAATAGAAAATACGTACTGTTCGAAGTGAACCTTGGTGAAAACACAATGATTGCGCATTAACTAGTGTCACCTACTATAGTCAGTTGTTTTTGGGTTAATCCTTGGCAACTCAGTCAAGTAGAGTAAGGTGATGGGGAGAACCTTAACAAGAACATCAGTGGTATATATATAAACTACTTCTCTGAAGGAACAACCTCTTCTGCTCTCAATAAGTTGGGATCCTTTTTCCACCTCTGAAATGAATAAGTGTTATGCACATTTATGAAAATGAACAATGAAAAAGATGAAAATGTAAAAAATTTCAAAAGTGAGGTACTGACCAGGCTCGCTGGTAGTGGAGCGATGCTTGCGTTCCTACGTGACTCCATCGAGGTACTGTCCAGGCCTGCTTGCAACGAACAAACACTAGAGATGAAACTAAAACTCTAGCGACCATAAAGCTTGTTCACCAATATACCCCTCACCCTAATCGAAACAACTATGCTGGCTTGGCTTGGAATGTGTGTCGATCGACCAAGATCTTGGTGGATGCTACATCTTTCAAGAAAGCAAGTGTGAAAGCCAAGATGAACAAAGAACTAAACAATGCTTCTAGAGGTGTTAGACCTACTTTTCATGAACAAGGTCCATTCAAAGAGCTAGAGTTCTACCAATGTGTTGCCAAGTTTTGAAGCGTATATAACCACCCTCCAAAATATTTCCTTAGCTTTGTTTTGGAGCCTCCTACCAACCACTTTAGAAACATGTCTTTCAGTATGAAGTACATAGGCCAATCTATGCATGTTAGTTTGTTTCACTCCCCTCACAGGATACCCTTCTAAAATTGGACCAGCTGCTGGATGAGGAGCTCCCTCAAAAAATTGTGCAATTCTGGAGAGGAACCACCCTTCCCTCTAGAAATTACGAAAATCTACTAGGTAGCTTGCTCAGCCCCGAAATTGTGTAATGCAATCACATAGCCTTCCCCAAGAAAATTTTCACAATCTGGCCTAGCAGTGCAGCTCTGCCCAAAAATTGCACAATTTTGGGTAGCAGTCAGTTGCTCCTCCCAAAAATTGCGCAACCCCTCTAAAAAAATAGCCTAGCTCCTCCCAAAAATTGTGCAAAAATCCCTCTCAGTTAAGCATGTTGTTTCATGTGCCTTCAGGTTGATCGGTTCCGCTCAGGACCGAGATAACTTGACTTGCATGCATGGGCTTCTTTTTCCAGAAATAGAAAAAAGAAACATTTAAAAAGCATCCCCATATTTTAGGGATCTATTTTTAGTAGTTGGAGGTTACACACAAAGATCATTTTAGAAACCTTCCTCCAAGTGTCACTTTTTCCTAGATTTGTGGCATGCGCGTCATCAGTCTCAAAATTATTTATTTGATGATTCAGAGATCATTCTTCACATCGATCTTGGAGCTTTGACATCCCACAACACATCTAGGAGTCTTTGGCACATCAATCTTAGTTATTTCTGGGTAAGTTCACTCTACTTTTCTTTTGTAGCATTTCTATCACTTTATGTGTTTTGGCTTGTGTGAGTGTTGTCAGCTTGAATTTTTTGAATGCTCGTTTTCATTTGCATGCATGTTAGCCTTTACAAGCACCATTTCAGCTTTAATTTGCATCTCATTGTTGTCGCAAGCATGACAATGTTTCTCACGAAGGGTTGCTGATTTGGTGACTCGTTTCACACACATGCATGTTGTTCCATTTTCTAAATCTTGCATTCCTTGTTTTCATGCATGATCATTCACTCCTACCTACACTCAGTATCACCATGTATTCATACCTTCATATGCTTTCAGTTTCATGTCAGCGAGTCTGGGCAAGCTTCGCTTCGACTGTGCCTTGCATGGACATCATTGCTTAATTCTTAGGGGGAAGCCTCTACCTTCCTCCCACAAAATGTGAAAATTTAGTTAGATAGTTACCTCTAGTCTTGATTTGCACAGTTCTGAGAGGTAGTGTCTGTTGGCCTAGAAAATTGTGCAATGCATTCCCTGGGCCTGCATCACTTTCCAGCTAAAATTGCGCATTGTGAAATCTTAGAAAATAGTAGGCCATCCTGGACTGCGCATTGTGAAATTAAAGTAGTCAGCCAGCCTTCAAACAGTCTGGGCTACCTTTTGAACAGTTCCAACAGTCAATCTCCTAGCCTCCCAGTGAAAATTGCTCAATACTTGCTAGCATTTCCTAGGGTATGTTGCATGTTAGTCCTCAACATTTCTTTGGTTTTAACTGAGATATTTCTTGCCATGAATGTTGCCATGTATCTAAATATAGTAGGTGTTCCTTCATCTCTTAGTAGTTTAGGAGAAATGTCCTCCAACCAGGGAGGAGAACTAGTTATAGTATCCACCCGAGTAGAGTTGAAGAAGGCAATATTGAATGTTGTATTGTCCCTTGAGACAATCATGTGAGTGTTGTATTCCAAATTTGGTATCGTGCATAATGCGGTTGTCCATCTCAATGGTTGGTAGCAGCAATGTGCTAGGAGATTACGTATCTTGTCAAACATGCATACTGTTGTTGAACACATGCAAGCATGGAAAATGAGTTACAAGGGAGCCCCATTACACTTGCCCAAGATAATGAAGCCCAGAGAAATTGAGTTGAAGGCATGTATCCGGAGTCAGATCTGGGACTACAAAGAACTCCCACAGCTCATCACTAGTTTGCAGGCTTCCCATGCATGGGTGTTTAGAAGCATGGATGTTGTTGTGCATGCACATGCAATCCCATTTATTGGGCCACTCATCAAGGTAGAGACAAAGGCACAAGTCCAACTAGAGCTAGACTCACACATTGACGAGTTGATGCACATATCCACTAGCATAGACTTGGCCACTAGTGCAGACACTATGCATCAGTATATTTGTTGATTTGGCTGCACTCAATACAATGACATGCATTTCATCAAACGAGTTGGACAGAGTAGCCAAAACAATGTACCTGGATGTAACAGAGGCAATAGTTCATTTCCAGATAGATGTCACCAAAGTGTACACAGACACCAGCACGGGCTACCAAGCTTGGCATCAATTCGCCACTATCAACCATCATGATGATGTTGAAGAGTTGGTCTTCCCACAGTTGTCTGAGTCATAGTGATCTCTTGTATGGCTTATTCAAGCCTATCTTGTCTCACATGGGTACATGGCCAGATTGTATGTAACATATTCTCAAGTGGAAGTTCAAGCGTCAATAGATGATTGTAACAGTCATAGATAGTTGAAGAACCATAAGGGTAGATGAACAATCACAAAGGGGAATGCCAAGGGCTGCCCCACCCTTTTCTATATATAATACCTCATAACTCATTGTATAGGCTTTTGGTCAGCCAAGCTTCCGATAGGAGTATCTGAGAGAAAGCTTGGAGAGTATTGTAACGAGCCTTGCCTTCTCCACGGCGTAGAGATAGTACATCTCTTTGGAGGAGCAGGCGACAGTGACAATAATGTTCCACTATCAGGATTAGTAGTCGGTCACGGTTGTATTGTATGATTGGAAATTTCAATTCTTAATATAACAGAGCCAACATGTTTCATGCATATGTTGTTATTGTATTTCAGCTAACTTGTTTACTCTCGTGATATATGTATATGTTTGCTTACACATGCATGTATGGACTCTTTCTGTATAAGTATGTATGAATCTTATTGAGATGTTCTATTGGTTTAACCATAACTTTGGATTGTTAGCTTAATTGCTTTCTAGTTTGTGATGCATCTTCGCTCATGTGTTCCCTTCCAAGTTATGCACTTTCATAGATTTCTAAGGGGCACACTCACCCAACTTTCCACTTGTTAGAACCGTTTATGCACCTTCCTTGGCTTGCTACGGATGTCACACCCTTGCTACTAATAGGGACATCTTACTTGCCTCTACACAAAACCGTGGTCAACGTGATATCGTACAACCCAATGATGGAACTCCTACACCGAATGACCTACGGTCTAGTTGGAAATTCTTACCATGGAGATCCCCTAACATGTTGGCAGGTCCAACACCATCAACAGGTTCTCTTGTTGTTTGTGGCATGTTTTTGTCAGGTTATGATAATGGTTTTCAGCCTAAACTTTCCCTTTTATGGATGCCATGGTATGTTGGGATGTTTATCTCCTTTTTGTGCTTCACTTTGCTGGACAAATTTCAGAATCTAGGGAAGAGGTGGTCTCAAGTTTCATTCCCAAAGGCCTAGGAATCCCTTGACTAGTTTTGGTGGGATACAAGGTAAAGCCTAACGAAGCAGTCTTACTTTAGGGCCTAGTGATCTAGTTTTAGATTATGGTAAAGCCTAAGAGACTGGTCTTGATTTAGGGCCTACTGATCTAAGATTGGATTGCAGTAAATCTTGAGAGACGAGAAGAGGGAAAATTCCTCAAGGATAGTGGCAAATTCTGGAAGGAGTTCCATGTTCTGTTTGGCTGTGATCCAAGCACCAGTTTTGGTGTGATCATGGCTGGTGAGGGTGGAAGTGGTTTAACCTCTAGATTCCATTGGTTTTTCCATGAGATCCAACATTCATGCTTGGAATATGGCATGAAGATGACTAGCTGAAAGAGAGATTTGGCTCATCCATGTCTATGGTCAGGTGGTACATGAAAGTCCCAAACCTAGTCGAATTTGCCTATGATTAATCAAATTTATGTCCTCTTACTTTTTCATTGGTTTATATGTGTATTTAATGGCTTTCATATCTCTAATATTTATTTGGTTTTTTGGTTATAAGAGTGGTTAAATGATTGGTTCATGTCATGGTTATTTCATGTGTTCACTTGTAACTGTTAAATGGATGGATGTAAGACCTAAGTGATGATACAATATTTCAATGGAGAAGGAGGTGATCCTTTTGGTTATGTTTTGTTGGTTCTTTCAGTCATTTATGCTCTGTCTTATATCCTAGACATGTAGGTTACATTGATTCCAAGTGTTTGATATAATGTCAGTCTTGGTGGGGGATGCTTAGGCCTAGTACTAAGGTTCATTTTTTATTTGTTTATATCGTCATCATGTCTTTGATGGATTCTAAAGGTTATAACAAGTTATGGGCATAGTTTGTGATTCTGGACTCTAAAATTGGCTCAAATCTGATCGAGATTAACACAGTTCTACTAGAAAAATTTTAGGGACACTCGCATACATTCCTCTGAGAGAGACTTTCGCTTTTGGTTGCTATCTTTCTTATAGAATGAGAGTGACAATGAGTTAAGCAACTTAAATCATTAGTAGGACTTAGGGGCAAGATGTCTTAGTAGTTGACATGTCTCTTGAGGGTGTTGTTACTAATGTGGATGGCTTTGTTTGATATTTTTCATCAATTCCATTTCCTTAAGGTCACCAATAAAGTTGAATCCCTTATAGTATCCTCTCGCGTCGCATGTTTGCCCCGGCTAGCGGGTTGCTTGGGTGGACCTCAGAGGAGGTGGTGTTACAAATTGTTATTAGAGCGTGGTTGTGCTTTCCTTGGGTGAAGGTGCTTGGTTATGCATGCATGTAAGCTACACGTGTGTCTCTTACACTTGCATTCCATGTTCCTGTTGCATTGCATCATGTTGATCATGACTGTAGTAAGGTTTTCATGAGGAACTTGATGTGATTTTGTGTAATGCATTCTCAGAAGTATATGATTGGTTGCATATGGTTAGATGTGACTTACATGTTTATTATATGTCGCTTGACTACATCCTTGTATTTAAGGTACATTCTTGAATGTTTTGAATACATGTATCTGCCTTGTAGATTAATTACAACAATTTATCACTTATGGTCGATTACATGCATTCATACGTATGTTTAGTTGATTAGAAATTTCTTATGTATGTTGATAGTTGTATGTCGCAATGTGTGCAATGGAGTAATGATTGTTTTCATGCATGAGGTCATAGACTGCATTGTGGATATGGCCTTGCATTAATGACGAGACCCTAACTAGAATGATGTTTATGGATTAATACACTTATTTTATATATGTCTATATGTTGTTATGATTATGTTATACATGTATCAAATTGATTTGATGATCTTGTAGACAAGGTAGCCTCCCCAAGTTATGCTAAGGTACATTGGTTTATTGTGATTTGGTTTAGCTGACATAGTATGCCATGTAGGAAAGAGATCAAATGGTTGGAAAGGTGGTAGAATACATAAAATCTCCCTATGCATTAGATGGGTAACGTGGTGTGAGGTGTTGAAGGAAATGTAAGTAGGTTCAGTCTTCATAAATGTAATTTTGATATTCGTATTTATTCAAGAAAAGCTAAATTATTTTTATAGTATTTGTCAATGAGTTTCTTTCTCATTGAAAATAGGTCCAGCACATTTTAAAGTTCTTCTAGGAATTCAAAGTCAAAATGTAATTATGATAAGACCCTTTGAGGGCTTGTTACATCATGTATGTCAATGTACAAGGTCATGGGAGCACATATAAGAAAATTCAAATCCTCTCCTAGCATAAACAAAGTCTCTAAGCAGCAAAATAATGAATAAAAATTGAATTATAGTGCAAACTGTAAGTCCTCCTAATGGATAGTCATTTCGACCTAAAATATGAGGGCCATACCTCTATTTATAGAGGTTGTCCACTCCTCATTTGACACCACTTCACTCTAAAATCCGCAAGTAAGAAGAGGGCTAAAAAGGGCGAAGAGAAGACAAGGAAGAAGGCTACAAGGGAAGCATAATAATAAGACATAAAAATGAAGTAAAGAAGGACATTTCTGAAGCAACCATAGTCACACGTGTAAGGTCAAGGAAGGTTTGACTGTGGCCATAACAATAGAAAAGTATAGGTCAACATATCTCATTTTTTTGTGTGCAAACAAGGTGTACTAGGCCTCTCTCTACAAGCGAACAAGAAGCTCTCATATACGAAGGAAGACTGACCAAGATCAAAGTAGAAGGGACTATTCTCTAGGGAATAAATCATCCACATGTGCGAGAATCAAAATTTTCTATGCAGTCATAACAACCCTACATCCAAGCTATTTGATTGGTGGAAATGAATCATCATAAGAAGAAGGGTCTCATCAATAGTTTCTTCTCTAGATCAAGTGCAACAAGGTTACTAACAAGTTGAAAGGAGAAGAAAGTGCTAAGGACAAAAGTGGCAAAAGATAGAGGTCCATGTGTTGGAAGTTAAAGTACAGAAAGACGAAGGATTTGACCTATGCTTGGAGGATATCGTAGTCAAGGGTCTAGGGTTTGGAAGTTGTTCAAATAAGAAGCTTCAATAAGAGAAAAATTACAAATGGGTTTCCTCTCATGAGTGGAGAGTTTTTGTCCTTGGTAGAGAGACAAACTTTGTGTTCTTGTTATTTTGTTTTGGTAGAATTTTGATGATGTACACACATATTCACAAATAAGAAGAAGAAGGAGCATAATATTTCAATAAAAGTAGAAAGAATCCACAAATTGTTGTCAAGTAACGAAGAATCATCACAACATTACTTTTCCCTAAACTTTTCAACATGGTATCATAGCTAAGGTGACACATCAATGAAAGGGAAACTAAATAACACTCGTCAAGGGGAAGCATGAAGCCTAGAAGTCTCAATCACTTCAAGGACAAGAAGGGTCTACAATCCATCATCCATCAAGAAGGTCTACAAAGAGGAAGAAGAGCCTTACATAAATGCACCTACAATGAAGAGGAGATTGAAGCAGGACCTACATCAAGCTACAAGTCTTTAAGAAAATCTCATCAAGCAAGTCCACTTGGACCAGACAACTTGAAGAGCATCAAGCTCTAGAGAAGACAAGACATAAAGCCTTCAAGGAGGAATAAATTCCATTACATATCAAAATCTATCAAGTAATTACATGCCCCCTTCTGAATATACATCAATGTATTTTTGCAAGGAAAGCAATAAATTGGTAGATAAAAATAACTTTCTTGCATGGAAGAAGAGGATTGATCTACTACTTAAGGAGAATGAACTACTAGAGCATGTCAAAGGGAATATCACTATCCTTGCTAAGGAACAGACTTAGGCCTTATCCAAGTACAATAAGGATGATACAAGAGCTTAAAGGATTTTGATAGAATCAATCAAAGAATCTCTCATTGCTTATGTCTCCATGTTTGAGACATCAAAATAAATTTATGATAAGATAATAGAGTTTTTCTCGGTATCCAAAACCAAAGAAGTAATATCTCTTATTAATGAATTATACAAGGTGAGGATAAAAAAGGAAGGAATAAATCACTACTTCATGAAAATCTATGAAATGAGAGATCAACTTCAAGAGCTTGGGGAAGTCATCTCTGACAGAGATATGACAATTGTTGCACTCAATGCTCTACCTTAGGAGTGGGAAAATTTCACATCAAGCATATATGCCAAGAAGTAAGAAACCACTCTCAGTGAAATGTGGTCTCTATGTATAATAGAGGAAACAAGACTTAAGGAAAAAAAATACGTGGAATCAAATGAGCAAGCATTTGCTACCATGACCAAAAGAAAGGGTAAATTTGACAAATTTGGTCCATGAAGAACAAACAACAAAGACATGTTCAAAATACAATGTTTTGGATGCCAAGAATATGGACACTACAAAAGGGATTGTCCTAAACTTAATAAGGACAACGTCAAAAGGAAGAGGGAAGAATCTCACCTAACTCAAGAAATAAAAGAAGAAGGAAGGAAGCAATAGAAGGAAGATCCTCCGCATCTCTACTATGGCTAGGTCAAACTCTTTACTTGTAGACTTCTTTCAAAGTTTTGAGTAGAACATGAGCATGTAGGAATAAATTAAATTGTATGGCTAGAAACACCCTCTAGAATGTAGCAGCATGATGTACATAGAGTTCTAAGACTCCCATCTAGATGTAGAATTTATGATAAGAAAAAAAATGCATAGCTAAAAATATCTTCTATAATATAGGAGCATGGAAGATATAGCTCAAGATATTTGTGTAGAAGAAGCATACCTAGTATAGGACGTCATACATGATGAAAGAAAAATTGATCATGACAAGAATCTTATAATACCTACATCATCAAAAGAAAGGAAACATTTGAAAGGAAAAGATCTTTAAGATCCTATATTCATAATAAGGTTCATGGACGAAAGAAGATGTCTCGTTGGGAATCCCATTCATGGGATTCAAGAAAACGATGATATGCAAGCAAGCTAAGATGAAGCCAGAAGGGCCACACCAAAGGACGATCAATGGAGAATCAAGATAAGGTATATATGCATCAAAGTTTAAGTTATGTTATCATTTGTATATTATTAACTCATGGGTATAGTTCTATAGCATGATCAAGCATGAAAGAATATATTTCACCAAGAACATGCTCGAAGGCATGTACCATGATGCAATCAAGGTAGACAAAGGAATATTCTCACATAAGGAGCATAAGATTGTTGACTAAGAAGCAAGAATAAACATTGACAAGTCTAGAAAGCAAGAAATCAAGGAATGTTCTCACTAGAAGCATTA
This sequence comes from Pinus tabuliformis, assembly GCA_031772625.1. Classification (NCBI taxonomy): domain Eukaryota; kingdom Viridiplantae; phylum Streptophyta; class Pinopsida; order Pinales; family Pinaceae; genus Pinus; species Pinus tabuliformis. Next base: position 548,523,049 of record CM062817.1, read on the forward strand.
TATGGTTGACCTATCTATCTGAGAAGAAGAAAATGATGAAAGAGATCAAGCATGTGGAGAACACCATGGTCACCAAGAATCACTATCTGACAAGAGGCCTTGAAGATATCTCGCGAAGGAAGGTAGGACAACTCTGATAAAGAAAGAGAGGACCTTTGACACCTATAAAGGCCTTGGAGACACAAAAGGTGTAGATAAGTGATTCTACTCTACAGAGATGTTGTGATGAAGAAGCCATCCAACAAAAGGAAAAGCAATGTTGAAGCAATATCAGGATGAAGTCATAATGGGATACTAGGTCAAAGCATGTAACCTAACAAGTACTATGAAGCATCCATGTGGAGACTATTCTAAAGCATGGACAAGATGAAAAAGGAGTACCCAAGATGATAAGAAAAACCTGATACTCACTCTCCATGAAGCAATCACATGACTGAGCAAGAAGGAAAGTGATCGATGGATGGTGCCCTACCTAGAAGAAGTTCGATCAAAGACTTCCTAACATCAAGAAAGGAAGAAGATCAAGCAACTGAAGGACCCACAAACAAGAAGCTATTGATGAAGGAAAGAGTCATCAGTTAAGAGGGAGCTCTCATAAGTCCCTGATCAAGACAAAGTTTTTGAATCACCCCTTATTACAAAGGAATGACAATTTTGTTTTCCATTTCATGGGTCATGCACTAGACTAGGACTAACATCTGTAAGTTTGGATGAAGACCATGAATGGAAATGTAGACACAAGATAGACACAACATTCTTGTCTTCATTTGGGAAGAAATAATGGGAGGCTTAGGTAATCATATGGAATCTGGTAATCTCTGAGAATGTGTAGGGAATCCAAGAGAAGTGTAGGTAAGAGGACTGATATTCTTTGAGTGCTGGGAACCCAAGATAAGAATATTCCTAGAAGGTCATAATTGAGAACACTTGGGTGGGTATGTACCTCATGGCATAAGGTTCCACATAGACTTCATGTTTCGTGTGAAATATATTTGCTAAAGAAATCTTGGACTTACCATTTTTTGGATTAGGGTTAGGTCACATAGCAAAATTACAAAGTCGTAGGTCGGGTCATGCATTAGAGCTTGGAAAGAGAACAAAGCCCTGAACCCTAACCCCCAACCGGTGTGGGACCAACCCCAAGTCAAGAGATGGATCTAGTTGGGCAATTTGGAGGTTGGGTAGTGCAAAAAGGCTTAACAAGAAGAACAAAATCCCAACCCCTGACCCCCGACCTATGCCAGACCCGATATAGGAAAACAAGTGGTAGAATACAATTGGCTCATGGTGATTTGTTGGGAGAAATTTGGTAGATGATGTCAGCATGACTTGGCAGTACGAAGGATCCATCACAGCAATATTTGGCATTTTTTGGTAGCCTAATGGGCCAAATATAGGCAACATGTGTCACCATATAGAAGGTTACACGTGGCCTAGATAATGTTAGCATGACACATACTAATGATGTGAAATAACACCAATTTTTTTTGCCAAGCGGTTGTTTTGTGAAGTTTTTCCATTTTATTTGGTCTTCAACATTGAATGAAGAGAACAATCCAAAACAATGAAAAATGACCCATGTCGGGCCTATAGGAAAACCCAACCACAAAGCTATTCGGTACTACGAGAAATTTAGGGCTCGAAAAATATTCAGGTGTAAAAGAAATCATATCAGGTTGACTCACAACCTCCTAACCAACATTGAAAGGGGTGCTAAGGAATTAGTTTCACATGGTCTTCCTATGTTATTGGTTGCTTCATTAACTATATCAAAGGATCATATATGGCACCAGTATTAATGGTGATTGCAAAAAACACATAAAAGAGAACGAGGAACTCAACTTGTAGAGAAAATTTAATGGGCATGGCTCAAACAAAATAATTCATCCCTGATTTGTCCTACAACGCGTGGGAACTGTGTGCAATATTGAGCAGATATGTGAACTGGGTTATTCACTATAAGTTGGGTATGCAGGAATTGATGGGTTGGAAGTTCATTAAAAGCGTAGTACCTTTGAGCATGAAGATTAGTCGACACTTTTGAAAATAATTTCTCCAGATTTGGTAGGTATACCATATTTAATCATAGCCATGGTTGGATTAGAAGGACCCCATTAAATCCAACTAAATTCATGCAGAAGAGTTTGTTACTAGAATAAGGCTAATTGTAGAAACTCATGGTTCGATGAAAAAATAGGACCATGGTTGCAGATGATGAAATTATGGGGTTTTTGATGAGTTGAGACAAACCATCCCTGATATTTCTTGCATGCTATGAGGAATTGAATGAAGAACAAAGCCTTCGCGATGGGAGATGTTGGGATAGGGTCCCCTAGGGTCAATTTTTTGGCAAAAGCCCAGGTTTTGTTGTATAAAGATGTAAAGTCTCCACAAGTTGTGGTCACGGAGCATGTAGATAATTAAAGAGTCATAAAGGGTTTTGCCCTTCTTTTATGTAAGTTGAGTTGGCTTTGGAAGATCTATTGATGGTCCACAGACCATGGGATTGTATAAATAGGTGTCTTAGAGAGTCTAAGTCTTGGTGATGGAAAAGAAATGTTTTGGTCTATGGGAGAAGTCTAAAGAGTTAGCAAAGAAGAGTAGGAATAAAGGCTCTGCAGCTGAGCGCGCAGAGGCATAGACTAGAGTCTACAGCTGAGTGTGCGGACCCCTGCAGCTGAGTGAGCAGAGAAGTCTTGAGTCTGTATGTAGAAATGAGTATTAATAAAGAAGATTGTTGTGGAAATTCTTGTGTTATCTATCTACTTCTTTTATATGAATGTGCCTTATGTTATAATGGGTTTATGAAATAATGATGTATTAATGTGTTACTTTACACGACTTATATTTTTATATGAATGCAATCACTGTTAACTATTTACATGAAGTTTATCTTGTTGTACGGTGAAGTTATCAAATAGTTAAGCTAATATGAGTAATTATTGGGTGTATGTAATCTTTGATGCATGTAAATAGTGGATTCACCTATTCAGGGTCCACAAAAGACAGTCATAAATGTTTGCAGAGGTATAGGAGTTGACTAAGGGTAGTTATATCGATAAGCCCTAAATGCTTGTCTATCTACGCGAAGGCAAATTTAGGGCATAAAATGACATCACACTCATCTTTGGGTGCAAAAACTTGGTTCCATCATCCCCCCATATGGCTTTGAGTGAAACTTAAATTTTCACTCTGCGGGTTGATGCCGAAAAGGCCAGTAATGTAGGGATTTGTTTGGCATAACTAACTCTGAACCTGGGTCAGGGCCACCTAAGCCAACAAATGGTTTCATTGTCGGGAGCGAGATCTACATAAAGAGATGTGTGGTGTCGCATCACTGGAATTTGACCAAGAAAGAAAATGAGGAGTGGTTGGATAGATATATCCATGAATTCATGGCGTAATAACACAGAAACTCATGCATGATGAGGTACGAAGGTTAGAAGCCTTTAAAGATAAGATCGCAGATGCTGTCGATCACTGGCTTGATTAAGTCATAGGAGGATTTGTGATAGAATTCGTGGTCGATACCTCAGTCAGCTATAGCGAAGAAGAGCAATGCTTTTTCAAGGGACTGCGAGGTAAGTATTATAGATCTTTGAACACTTAGATTAAGAAGCTCTTGTGTGAAACGTGGGTTATTCCATTACCTCGATGTTTGGAGCTACGGAAGTGGAAATCTCTTCAAGGATAGAGGGAGAACATGCCCTAAATATAGCTTGTTGATTGAGCCTCCTCTGAGTGACAATGAGGGAGAAGCATATGCTTCACCATAGAGCGTTGTCTAGTTAATAAGTCAAGAGTTTCCATGAATACCTCATCCATCCAGTCCACCTCCACAGCGTACACCTTTGCCCACACCGTCACCACTTCCGCCACTATTCAAAATGTCGAATACGATGAAATTGTCCATTTTTAAGGGCTTGGGAGATGAGGACCCGAACCAGTTTTGGTTCATTGCAATGGTTGTGTGGAAAACACAAAGTATTACAAATGACTATATGAAGAAAGAGCATTTGGTTCCTACTCTAGAAGATCATGCGTTGACATGATACATCAAGTACTGCATTGATAACCTTGTGGCATCCTTAGCGGACACTCAGACTACTCTGAACAAGGAATTCGATTGGCCTAAGTATGAAACATAGTCGGTGGTGGGGTTCAAGGAAATTGTGATGAGGATCGTTGAAACACCCTGGGAGCTGGATTAGAGATTGAAGTGCAAAAGTCGCAAAGCCAACATGAATCTCACAGACAGTCAACACTGCGACTGGTTTATAGTCATGCTCCTACCTCACTTAAGGATTGTTTTTTCTCTACAAAATATAGGAACATAGGTGGAAGCGTTGAATATCACAATGAGATGACATAAGGCAGCTATTGAGGATGTGATGTTGGGGTTTCAACAAATTCATGTGTTGTTGGAGAACCTCTCCTTGGAGTTTCAGAGCATGAAGAAGGAAAAAGCAGCTTGGTTGGAAGTGTGCGAAGAAGTTTTGTGCCTCAAGTGTAAGAACCAAGGGCATGATAAGGATCATTGTCGTGTTTTCATGAATTATATGGTGGGAGTAGGGCCCATGCCTCTAATGTAAGAAACCCCAGTAGGACCAAGTACAGGGCCCATGATGTGGTGCACTATCTATTAAGTAGTAGGAAAACATGTAATAAACAATTTCCACTTACTACAGAAATTTGTACAGATGCCGCAATAGTTATTCGACAACTTCTATAAGTCGGTAGGCCATGATGAGCATAACTGTCGTAGTGATGAATTAATGATGGAAATAACACCGGTGTATCGGATGCAAACACAAACTTAACCTCTGGATCAAAGTGTTGGGGGAGCACGTGGAGGATATCAGTGACGCGGACGAGGCTAAGGAGGGGGAGGACCTGGTAGAGGTGGAGGGAAAGTTATTTTCTATAGTTGTGGAGTGTCAGGACACTACGCGTGGGAGTGTATGAGCCAGACACCCTCGTCATGTCAGTATTGTACTCAGTTTGACCATGCGATAGAAGAATGCCTTATATTGATAACTAAAATGCAAGAGAAGAAGGTGCAACCTCAGAAGCCTACCCAGAACCTGTAGATGATAAGGGCAGAGTCTCGAAAGAGGATTCCAATGTCAATATCGTGCTACGAGGTGGTGTGATGACTAGTGACGATAAGTGGAAACATCCTGAAGAAGCTGGGTGGGTCCACAAGGGTCTAGAAAAAGAGTTTGGGTTTGATTTGGAGCCTTTACCTCAGGAAGCCTCTACCTCAGGAAGCTAGGACAAGCTATCTAAAGAAAGTTACCCCTCCATGCTTACTATTTTCTTGGAGACTTGCATGAAACTGCTACGCAACAGGAAGGCTGTGAAAGGATTACAAGAGTTGACAAACAAATGTGCTGGTAGGGATAATTCTTTTGATGGGAATCACGTGGTCATAAATATTTGGCAGACATAAGACAATAACATGACACGAGATGAGGCTTACCGCACAAATATGAGAATATGAGATGGATCAAGTTATCTTGGATCTAGGGTTGGATGTGAAAATTTTGCTGAAATAGACTTGGGAAAATATGGCAAGGCTTGCATTGTAATTGTCTCTGATTCAATTAGTGATGGCAAATCAACTAAATATTATCCCTATGGGGAGATTGCATGGAGTAACTATAGATATAGAAGGTGCAAGCACATTGACTGACTTTGAAGTGATAGATATTGTTGATGATAACAATCCATATCACATGCTCCTTGGAATTGATTGGGCTCTCAACATGAAATGGGTCATCAATTTGAAGAAGAGGACAATGTCATTTGAAAGGAAAACACTCTGTGTGGTAGCACCATTGGACCCTGTAGAAGAACCATGCTATACTAAACCATCCATGACTATGAGGAAAGCAATGATGATTTGGACCAAATCTAGAATATAATAGTTCCATACCAAGATTGGGTTAATTCGATAGTTGATGGATGAATTGCATGGGACCGCAAAAGCTCTTGTACATTCAATTCATATGAAGAATTGAAGCACTCACATAATATGTTACATGAGGTATCTATGTTGCGATGTAATATGATGACTAAATCGCTATGCTGTGTATCATTCGAGGTAAGAATTTTGCCTGATTATGATGGTATAACTGATGTTGATATATTTTTGGATGCATTTGAAACGGAAGTGCCTAAGAAGCATTTCTTCAAAGCATTGGATTTGGCTTTGTGCACTACGCCTGCATGGTGGTGGGGTACGCATAAAGACAGTTTTGAAGAATGGTGCAACTATAGGAGGATGATGTGTATGTGTTTTCGTTGCCCCAAGGTATGATTGACTGAGAAGTATGATGGGGGAAATCATATGCATGATCATTTGGCAAAGTGGACTAAGATTTATGGAAGGGAGCCATAGCCAGAGTGGGTGCATATTTTCTGTCACGCTTTGGATTTCATCCCTATGAACTGGTATTTGAAAATAGAGCTCTGCCATGGCAATGCAAAATGGGATATCTAAAGATAGGGGTTTGTGACGATGCTCAACTTTGAAGAAATATTCGAGAGTATTGATGAAGTGCCACAGTAGGTTAAGGTAACAATATTCAGAATTTCATAGGATCCCTTGGAGTTGATTCAACCAGATTGGAGCACCCAGCTGCACCATGTGCTGGAATGCTATAATATGACTGTTGAAGGAGAAGATGAGGATCCAAGGAATATTAGCATCCCTGAAGTAGAAGGCCACCACAAATTAGAGGTACCAAAAATAGAGAACCCAAACATCACTACACCACTAAAAACTAAGCAGATAAACATTGGTACAGAAGCGGAACCAAAGTTTGCGAGGATTGAGATTTCCGGGATGATGCTGCTACGTACAAAGTCATTGAGTTTCTCCGTGAATATTAGGATTTATTCCCTACCAAATTTTTGGACTTAGAAGTCATCATAGGCGATTTGGGGGTGATGAAAATAACTTTGAAAATGGATGCGAAGCCTGTTAAGCAAAGGCCATATTGCCTTAATCCCAAATACAAGGAAAAGGTCCGCTTGGAGTTGGACAAGATGCTTGCAGTAGGTATTATTGAAATAGTGGAGGAATCTCATTGGGTAAGTCCAATGGTCCTCAAGGAAAAGAAGAAGAAGGATGAAATAAGGATTTGCGTAGATCTCAGGAAGCTCAACAATGCTTTCATTCATGACCATTTTGCAACTCCGTTCACAGATGAAGTACTGGATAATGTTGGTGGGAAGGAGGCCTATTCATTCACTGATGGGTTCTCTGAATACCATTAGATAAAGATCCTGCTAGAAGACAAGAGTAAGACCACCTTCAAGATAGAATGGGGATGCTTCCAGTATACAGTGATGCCTTTCAGACTCAAGAGTGCACCAATGATCTTTTCGCATGTAGTCATCATGGAGTTCAAAGAGTTCATTCACAAGTTCTTAGAAGTCTATTTCAATGATTGGACAATGTTTGGGCTAGTTAAATGCCATGTAGACAGTTTGCGCTTAATGTTGGATACATGTTGAAGGTATTAGATTGCACTAAACCTAAAGAAATGCTTGTTCTATGTCCCTTTTAGGATCTTGCCGGGTCATGTGGTATGTAGGCAAGGACTTATGGTGGACCCTGTTAAGATCATGGTAATCATCAATTTGGAAGTGTCAAGAAGTGTTAAACAATTGCACACAACACTAGGCCATACTGGATATTATCGGAAGTTCATAAAACATTATACCCAGATTACTATGCCTATGGAAAAGTTACTGAAGAAGGATGCTACATTTTGTTGGGATGAAGAATGTTAGCACAACCTGGATGTACTAAAGGAGAAAATGGTCACGTGCCAATCCTCGTCTTCCTGGACTGGAAGAAGGAGTACCATTTGCTTGTAGATGCCTCATGTGTTGTGCTAGGAGCAGTGATGACACAGGTTGGTGAAGGAGAATTGGATCAGCCTATAGCACTTGCAAGGATGAAGTTGTCTTAGGCTAAAAATAATTACTCAGCGGCAGAGCACAAAGGCTTGGCTATGGTGTACATGCTCCAGAACTTTAGTCATTACATACTAGGTAGACACTTTAAAATGTACACAAACAATTCTGCATTGAAATATTCCTTCCTTTATTAATAATTATTTCTCGCAAGGACGAGGTCTGCTCGACATGGACCAAACGTAAACAATCAATTTTTACAGAAATATCCTACAAAAAATTCTCTGTTATTGGGGTGCTAGATACACTCTCATTGTATAATGTTCTTTATGTATGACGCAACCCAATCTTTGCTCTTGAAGTTCTTCCTCCATGGATTGAACCGAGAACCGTTCAGTGGTTAAACTAGTTCATGAATGAAATGAAGGAACTGAATTGATCTTTGACCATAATGGTGCGAATTGTCCGAAAATACATATATAGATGTGTGTATAAAGAGAAGAGATAATGATCAATGAGAGAAAGGTCATGAATATAAAGTTTCATATTTCACAGATGATCTGGACATAATAGTCAATAAACCTGTGTTGGGGGGGGAATATGCAGATGGTTGCTATTGTTTCAGGTGTATGATTTCAAGGTGACTATGAAGCTAGGAAGGTTGAATGCAGGGCCAGACCATCTGTCATGCATTAAAATATCGGAGGAGCCTAAAAAATTTAAGGTAGGGATGCCTGACTCACAGCTCTTCGCGGTGCGCATAGCGAATAATCACTTTGCAGACATTATCCACTTTTTGACCATGGGGATGGATCTAGAGGGATACACTAGTCAACAAAAGAAAGAATTGATGTTGCGCGTGACAAAACTTTCAGTTATTGCAAGCCATTTGTCTAAGATGGGCTTGGATGAAATACTTTGACACTATGTGCCTGACTTTGAAAGGAACAATATCCTCCCTGAAGCTCATGCAGGAGTTGTAGGAGGAAATTATGCATGACAAGCAATAGTGCATAAGATTTTGATTGCTAGGTTGTGGTGGCCGACGCTGCATAAGGATTCTAAATCATATTGCAAGGCATGCGTTGCATGTTAGAGGATGGGCAGGCCATCACAAAGGGATGAGCAGCCTTTGAATCCATAGGTGTCATTGCATCCATTTGAGAAATGGGCAATTGATTTTGTAGGACGGACTCAACCTCTAGGCAAGAAGATGGACGCGCGATATATCATCACTGCAACTGAATATTAGACCAGATGGGCAAAGGCACAACCTATGAAACACTATACGGGGACAACAACAACGAAATTTTTATTCAAATATGTGTTGACTAGGTTTGGTTTCCTAAAGGAATTGATGAGCGATCGTGGTATGCATTTTCTCAATGAAACGATCAGCACGCTAATAGGGGAGTTCTAGGTTTCCCATCAAAAGAGTATGTCATACCATCCTCAAGCAAATGCAACGATTGAGGCTTTTCATAAGATATTGGAGAGTGCGCTGACAAAGGTTTTCAATTCACAATAGAGTGATTGGGACGTGAGCGTACTAGCAATGTTATGGGCTTACAGAACTACCTATAAGAAGCTTACTAGTCAGACACCTTTTAGGTTGGTCTATGGTGTAGAAGATGTAATGCCTATGAAATGCATTGTGCCTAGTCTAGGCATAGTGGCCTTCAAAAGAATGATGGACCATGGAGCCTTAGAAGAAAGGCTCATGCAGCTAACAGAGCTCGAGGAAGATAGGTTTTTGGCTAGATTCCATCAGCAGGTTCAAAGGGGACATGAAAAAGCTTGACATGATTAGAACATAAAACTGTGCAACTTCAAGGTTAATGACTTAGTTTTATTATATGACAGTAAGTTTGATAAGTTTCTAGGAAAATGTTAGATGCACTATTTGGGGCCATATGTTATCAAATAGATTACAAATGGTGGAGCAGTTCATCTCATGAAGTTGAATGGAGATCTATTTTCGGGAAGGGTAAATGGAAGCTGATTGAAGCCATACACTAGGGATCTGGCCAAATGACTACATGATGGTAGCACATTCTTAGCACTCTAGGTAGCTGCAACGAGGTGTGAGACTCTAAACTACACTACCTCGATGGTAGAGCTATGCGACAAGGGGTCTGGGTGAAAACAAATGTTGTCACAGTACTAGGAGAAGCGCAATGGGAGCAGCACTATTGGGTGAGAGATCGTGTAGCATAGTTGGAAAGTAATTATTACAGTCACTATTCATGATTTTACTGTGAGGAGATGGTTAAGAGGAGCAGGGGGCCAGAATTTAAGGAATTTAAGGGTGAAATATTTGGATATCTACCACCAAATCAAAATTTATGGACAAATTTTGGGGGGAAAGGTTGAATTTGAATTCGAATTCACCTATAAATTACATGCAGTCGTTCAGTGAAAAACACTTTGTATCCTTAGGATTTTTGTGCTATGCTATGGATTTCTTATGAATCACTCGTATTGGGAGGACTAGTTGCAAGCCCTGCATTTTCCAGGTTATCGGAGGTAAATCACACATTCATCCTGGAAAAAATTCTAGGACCAAGCCTTGTGGAAACTATGAGTACTAGTGGAGATGTCGCTTTTGAGGGAGCAGTTCCTGAAGTTGTGAGCGTGGAGGGTCCGGATGCTATGCCTACGTCGCTGAGGTCACCTATGCAAAAGCCGACGCTGGTGAGGGAAGTCCCCAAACCTAAGAAGGACAAGTAGAAGAAGCCCATGCTGGTGCGTGAGTCATCGAGGAAGCATGCATCCACCTAGGCTCAGAAGAAAGAAAAACCAAGCGCACAGGAGAAGTAGAAAGTGGTGGACTTGGAGGCTGGAGAGGGTGTGGAGGACATCAACACTAAGGGGGTGTATCCAATATCCAAGTTGAAGGATTACATGCCCCCATACAAAGGGAAAGTGAAGGTCCCTAAGGCCTAGATGCAGGAAAATTCCTCCTTAATACACCGTTTCTACTAGAGAATATCACTTTTGAAGGTCTGTGATTGACGCAAATTCCCATCTCAAGTTGGAAGATTTGGATTTGGTGGAGAATGAGAGGTTCCCCCACTTGGCCATAGAAAATTACATGAAGACAGTGTTCTACAAAGAATCGGGTGTCACCATGTTGGAACTAGTGGAGTGGATTCACAGAGTGAATCAGTCGGGGTTGTTGAACCTATTGTGGGTGCCCCACCACCATCTCTCCAATATCAACTTGATTGTCATCAGCAGTTGCTAACCTTGGTGCTTGATGGTTGTTTGTGGTTTAGCACGTCAATCCCCATCATTGATATGTTGATCCATCAAATCACGTTATTGCTGCACTTAGGATTGAGTTTGACCAAGGAGTTTGGCAAAGAGAGAAGTGGCCGTGACCTCGCGGCAAAAATGAAGGATAAATTCAAGCTCAAGAAGAAGTCGCATGGGTACTCTATCACCTCAATCACTAACCCTGTAGTGAAGGTTGCCACACAGATCCTTGTGGGAAAAGTTATGAGAAAATGTCGTGGGGATGAAGTTTCGGTGCCAGTGATTTCTTTGGCTACCCAGTGCATGGACGGTGCACAATTCAACTAGGCATGCTACCTTTGTAGTGAGTTCCTAATGAACTATTGAGAGGCACATGATGAGAGTAAGACATTCCACCATAGGTAGTTTATCTCCATTGTGCTCATCGCTTGGGATCTTCCAGAGGATAGTCAGTTTCCTCTTGTGGATAAGGATTTGCTGGAGGCTGCAAAGTTTGCATCTCTCTGGGCCAAAAAAGACGTTGAACGGGTCATAGAGACCAAAGTATTTTGGGTGCTGATGGAGGTGAGCATTCCCATGGACATCAACTAGAAGGCGCGGTTGTCACCAATCGTGTTTGAACAATTTTTAGGGTACACATAATTCAAAGCTGACGTCAACCATGTCTACATTTAGGTGCAGAAGGATCTGCAACAAAAATGGTTCGACCTATCCTACCTCACTACAGATGACGTTATTGAGGAAGCCCTCAAGTGTTAGCCTATTAAGTGCCATGCTCCATCTGATCTGGCTGCAAGTACTAGTAAGTCCGCGAAGAAGAAGAAGAAGAAGGAAGCAGCCAAGCAGAAGGCTCAATGGTTGGCTGAGAAAAGGAAAAAAGAGGTCGAGAAGAAGGCCAGGGTGGAAGCGGAGTGCGCCGCGAAGCAGTAGGATGAATAAGAAGAGCGCAGCTCCGAGCAGAGTGATAAGTCTTTGTCACCCCAAATAGATGAGTAAGAGTAGTCAATGGTGAGCATTAGTATTGAAGCAATAATGCTGCAACTCCTGGGGCTTGCTACTTTACTTTTATCAACCCGGTAGTTCATAACAAGCTTGGAAGCGATAGTGTTGTATGCAGAAGTACTAGTTCTTATTACAGGGTGTCACTTGTTCAGCTTGTGCAAGATCACTAGGAGCTCAAGCCAACTTCTATGAATTTAAGAAGAAGCTTTATATGTGATGAAAGAAAGGAAAGCTTACTCTACAAAGGCTATTCTACTTGCAGAAAGAGAAGGGAGACTGAAATGTGAAGTAACCCTAGCAAACCCTAATTAATCGACTAACTCTAATTTCGCAAAAGAGAGGTGAAACTATAGGAAAAGAGTGACATTAGATAGGAAGGATGTAAACTACACCTATTCAAGCTATTTCTAGAACGAAATAAGGAAAAACATCTTTTTTGGGTTTTTATGTGTTTTATGTGAGATTGTCGTGCATGTAACTTTTTATTTGTGGATGTGGCAGTGGTTAGGTGACAATGGAGGGAAAACTTGGGATTTGCAGAGGTGTAGGAAGGTGTCGAGGGGTCCTAGGAGGCCTTTGGCAACCTTCTGGAGGCTTTCCCTACAATCGGACTTCAAAAAGTCACTTACAGGAAATTCTACGGGAGGCTACAGCAGATTGACAGGAGGATCCACAAGAGGATGCCAAGGGTTGTTTTAGAGGTTTTCAAGGTGGAAAAATGGTGGGAAAGGGTAGCTTGAGACTAGAGGGATGTGTTAAGGTGTCTTAAGTTCATCAAGGATGATTAGGAAAGAAAATGATGGTTGGATTTGTTCAAACGATGAGAGGAAAGATTATGAGAAAAGTGCAGAGATTAGGGCAGATTTTTGAAGGGCTGTGAATGACCTATGAAACATGTAGAAAAAGAGATGGTGATGTATAATTTATTGGCTTATTATGAGCAGAGATGTACTGTAAGAGAGATGCAAGTTAAATACTGAAACTGAGTAAGAAAAGAACCAGCTTCACCAAAAAACAGAACTATATCTCATGTTAACCTAAATTCTTATCTAGGAAAATAAAATGCCGAAAAATGCTATATGTAAAGGAAAGCATGGAAATAGATTTATCACAGAAATAGAAATGAGTATGGAAAAATGGATCTGAAGCAAAACATTAACCTCTAAATCAAACTGTAACACTAGAAATTGCATGGAGGAAGCAAAACTGTGTTTTTGTGACAGCAAGAGTGTCTTGACATCAACTCATGGTCCCAAACCGAGGAAAGGAGGTCAAGTCTCTATTGATGGAATTTTTTTTATCTTTTCCTATCACTATTTAACTGACTTCAGTAAACTAAAATGGAAACAACTATGTAAATCACCAAAAACAACCTATTTTAACCAAGGAAAAAATCTATCTAATAGTAACTAATTCATGAATTGCAACAAAATATATAAATACAAAAAAAGAGGTGGTTGGTAGCTTGGGTTGGGCCCTAACTCAAGAGCATCAGCCCTTTGAAAGAACTCAGTGCTGGCTCAGAAAATATTTCATCTCCATTATCAAAATAATAGTCACATTACATAAAATTATTCACAAAATTAAGCTCGAAATGAGCTGAGCAAGAGCTGTAACAAAAGTGTGAAAAATTGACTAACATCCAACAACCCAATGAGGCCCTAAGCCTCTCTATTTATACAACTATAGCCCCCAATAGCTCTCCTAAAATCAGGGAGGCTTGGCTCCCAAGACTTGAGATAGACAGTAGTTATTCTTCACTTGCTCGGCTGCCCTTTTGATGCATTGATGTGGCTGCTTGTGCTCTTAGCTTTCTAAATGAAGATTCAAAGGAGGTAGTCATCAATGAGGGGGACACCATCCTATAAATCCTCTCCCTTGTCTTCCTCAAATATTGGCTTCCAAATGCTCATTAAACCTTTGACTTTGTCTCAAAATTGACCAAAAATCTTCATAAAGTACACATTAGACTTCATGGCATAATGACTAACCCAACACACTCTATTAGCAGAAATATAATAAAAAAATGCAATAAACTAATGAGAATGGTGGATTAAGCTACGTTAGGAGGTAAAATGAGCCCATATAATTACCCATTTTTGGGGCTCATCAGTCAGAACAAGGGGGCTGTGGTAAGGAGGAGTAGGAAAGCACTCCTTTCTGGGATAAAAGATACAGGGAACGGGGAAAGGAAGGACTGTAGAAGAAGTCCAAGCTGACAAAGCTATCACTCAATCTGATCACTTTAACAGATGAAAACTTGGACGAAAGAGGTGATAGGGTGCGAGATACCACAACAGCATTGCTGCAACAGTTTGAGGAGAAGCAACAACAAGCATTGAGCACCATCTAGAAGGATTCGCATGATCTATAGATTTAGACGACTAGAATCCATGTTGCTGCAGGGAAGAGTAGCACTGCAACAACAAGTTTGGCACCGGGGACCATTCAAGCAGCTAAGATGGTTTGATCACTAGAACTTCAGGCAGTCACACTGCCAAATGCATCTTTGAGTGTGAAGGCGGCCGATGACAAGGCCATAGTGAACTCTTTGAAGAACATCAGCCTCAACCTAACGACACTCCCAAATGAGTACCTATACACACTATAGGCATGAGTGATAGCAGAATTCGGAGCTCGCGAGCAATGCACGCTCAACCTCATTAGCGAGTATAGAGTGAACAATGAATAGATGTTCACTGAGAAGCTATAGGTGCTGGAGGCGTACATGAAAATCAAAGCACAGAGTGACTAGCTTGCAGTGATGGTGGTAGAAGCATGCATAACAGTGCTTGAACTGCCTATACCAGAGGAAGCGTCGTTGGATTTTAAATAAACCTAGGTGTAGGCGAGTGCGATGCCAAAACAAAAGTGGCTAGATTTCAATTTTAGTTGAACTTGAAGATCAGAGAATTAGATTTGAAGTCACAACCTTCAACCTTTCCAGAGATAAGGGAACAACATGAAGCCACTGTGAATGATGGAGTTGTGAAAGTGGGTGCAATGGTGGTAGATTGAACCACACTTTTTGAGCAAGTAATGGAGGTAGTCACAGTGTTGTAGGAAGATCCCACCCTTCAGGACTTGAATATAGAAGCTTGCGAACTCCAGCAACAATATGAATCATGAAGTAAGGGTGATGACGTGCACCGTTTTTGTTGCACAGCGCCTTGCTATGTTGTAGGAGGCGAGATAGTTATTTACGCAGGTGGAAGTAGCACAAAAGAGAAAGGTAGTGCTCAAGGCCGGATTGAGCCCTTGGTTGGATGAGGCCTACATCATCTCTGCCAATGTTGAAGAGAAATTGGAAAATTTACACAGTACATAGCAAAAAGTCAAGAAGACAGCACAAGACCGACAACAGAGCAACTGGTGGAGCAGATCAAGCAGGTAGCCACTCAGAGTGCACCTCAGGTAGCAGTAGCCTGAGTGGAGCTGGGGGAACTTTGTAGTAAGATATTCACACCAATAGAGTGATTCGAGTACAAGTCACGAGCTTTGTGTTGGGGACTTGTTGGGATGGGGTCCCCTAGGGCTAATTTTGGGGAAAAAGCCCAAGTTTTGTTGTATAAATATGTAAAGTCTCCATAAGTTGTGGTTTCTAAATGCATAGATAATTAAAGAGTCATAATGAGTTTTACCCTTCTTTCATGTAAGTTGAGTCTCCTTTCGAAGATCTACCCATGGTCTCCAGACCATGGGATTGTATAAATAGGTGTATTAAAGAGTATAAGGCATGGTGATGGAAAAGTAATGTTTTGGTCTATGGGAGAAGTCTAAAGAGTTAGTGGAGAAGAGTAGGAAGAAAGGCTCTGTAGCTGAGTGCATAGAGGCCTAGAGTAGAGTCCGCAGCTGAGCGTGTGGACTCATGAAACTGAGTGCATGGGGAAGTCTTGAGTCTGTAAGAAAAATTGAGTATTAATAAAGAAGATTGTTGCAGAAATACTTGTGATATCTCTCTACTTATTTTTATATGAATGTGCCTTATGTTTTAATGGGTTTACGAAATAATGATGCATTAATGCATGACTTTACACAACTTATACTGTTATATGAACGCAATTACTGTTAACTATTTACGGGAAGTTTATCTTGTTGTATGGTGAATTTATCAAACACTCAAGCTAATCTGAGTAATTACTGGGTATACGTAATCATTGATGCACGTAAATAGTGGACTCACCTATTCAGGGTTCGCAAATGAGAGTCGTAAATGTTGGCATAGGGGTAGAGGCTGATTAAGGGTAGTTATATTGATAAGCCCTAAAGGCTTATCAATCTGCATGAAAGCAGATTTAGGGCATAAAACAACATCATGCTCATCTATGAGTGTGGAAACTTGGTTCCAGCATCCCCCCATACTTCTTCCTGTGAGACTTCAATTCACGCTCCACGGTTTAATGCCAAAAAGGCCAGTAGTGTAGGGATTTATTTGGCACAACTAACCCTGAACCTGGGTCAGCACCCATTATGCCAACAAGAGTTTTTTTCACCAAAAGAAAAGATTCTTGCTGGACTCTGCAGGTTGATTGAGGATGTATTTCTCAACATGGGAACACTCACATGCACATTCTCATGTTTAATGTATCAATAGCATGTGAATGAATGGAGCCCATTCCTAGTGTTTAAATAAGCTAGAGTGCCTATGTATCAAAAGTAATAGTACGATGGAGAACTGTACATAAGTCCACTTTGATAATGTGAATGGTGTAGAGATGGATGGCAGGGATAACATCGATCTTTGTGTTTCTGTGGAACAAAACCCAAGATTTCAATTGAACAAATATAGGGGGAATGTAGTATTGTTGACAGAGTTGTGTGTAGAACTCAGGGTCTAAGTGTGGTGTTAAGGAGAGGAAAAATGTGCCTCTGCTGCAGAGAGAGGCTAAGAGTACCTATGCACAGGAAAGATGCCTAGAGTGTGTTAGAGATTTTGTGAGAGGTCGGGATCCCATGGAATAGAAGGGGATAAGAGCTGAGTGTCTGTTGAAGAGAGCAGAGGTCTCGATACAATGTGTTGTTGCAGAGTGAGAAGAGGACATAGTGTTGTGTGGGTTGAGTAGAAGAAAGGTTATTGAGGAGAATATAGTTGAAAACAAGCAGAGAGGCTGCCAATTACAGTGAGCAACAAGTTTCCTTATTGAGTGTGGGTTGGAGCCTACATATAGGAAGTAGGTGGTAACATATTCAATGAGTGTCTGAAGAAATATTTGCGGTTACTGCCTCATAGTGTAAGCATGTTCACTTGATCCATTTTTGTTTAAAAAGTGTTTCTATTAAAAAAAAAAATACATTAGTTCAATACTTGATTTCATTATCCCTAGATGGAGAAGGTACTAGTCCTCTCTCTTTTGGAAATATTATTGTATTGTAAGAGTCACTTTATTTATTATTTTATAGTAAATTAGATTTTTATTACCAAAATGATTATATTTTCAACATTTATTGACTTAGATGTTAATAACACAAGGTTAGGAAATATTTTGGAAGTATTGGATTAGAAAGAGTTACATTCTATATGCAATTTCTAGGCATAAATTAGGGTTAACACATGGGGATTTAAGTGTTATTATATTCCTTTTAATCATACAAAATTTCTTTTAATCCATTGTCTCATTTTCCTCATTCACTTTTCTATTATCATCATTTTTAGCACTATATTCACATCTATACTAAGTTATTATATTGCTACAATTGCTAGGTTTTCATTACTAGTTTATGATAGTCTTATCTAATTTCATGTTTGGTGTATTTGGGAAACCTATTTTATCCTCTATTGGTTAAAATTATCTTCTAGATTGTGCCATACTAACCTATGAACTAAAATATTCTAGTTACTCTATTATCCACGTCAAGTCCTACTATCGTAGCTTTATAATTGGTTGAAAATCATTGTATAAACTTTAGGGACTATTAATCGTATTTTCCTTGAGGTATCTGGTCCTTAATATCCACTAGAGAATATTCCCTTGCATTGTGTTGTGCCCATCACTAAACCAAGTAGATTAGTTATTGAGGAGACAATGGTGACACTATAATTATTATACTCTATCTTTCCCATCTAGTATTGCTTTGCACTAGGGTGTTATATTTCAGTATAACATTTTGGGCACCATTGTTGGGGAGGACTCGTGTCATTATCCTCAATATGTAGATTAAATGTTTCAATCATCCCTTGATGCACCTATCACAAAGTTGAATAATGTACTCAAATAAAACTACACATTCTCAAATGAATAAAAAAACGCATAATAGTCCAATTGAAGTATAACAAATAAGATTAATAAGGACCATTTTATTGAGAGCTCTAGCATTTGAAAAGCATCTCGAGGTAATAGCTACCCATCTATGGATTGATAAAAAGTCTATACCTCTTATTATGATTAGAAAATAAGTATTTCCTAATAGAATGCCCGATAATTTTGGGGAATGGTTGTATTAATTCTCTAGGAGTATCATTGCTCAGGAACACATGGAATACTTTTCAAAACCTTGTTGTTCCTAATCAAACATAGGGGTGAGAAAGGATTTTGTGATAATATTCTAGCCCTTGTCTTCAAATTTACATTCAACGATTTTGGTAGATGAATTTTCCTAACAAAAAACATTTGGAGTTTGCATAACTTCCAAGGAGATTTCATCAAAAGGTTGGATGATAGGGTGAGTATAAACACATTTGTAACAAAATTTTCTAAGGTTAAAAAAGAGGATTTTGAATATATTAGGAGTTTCAATCAAATATATGGAATTTATAATCCTCTAATGATCTTAGAATTTCAAAATATGTTGATGTCTTTTAGGCTTAACTTGAAATTTACCTTAAATATAAGACCACTAATAATACCTCACAATCTAAGGTTTATGCCTCCAACGTTGAGGAGAACCTCTTGGTGGATTGGACCACCAAATAAATCATCAATATAACCAATCAATAGTGATTTCATAATATGTGCAAATTAGATCTTTGAAGAAGTGGCTTCCAAGGTCTAGCAAATACATGCTTACATAAATAATATGATTGGTACTTCAGATAAAGAGGAAACGTAAATGACTCACTCGCCCGAGTACCTTATTCCAAACATTCAATACGTTCTTTGGTGGACTCACATTAACATATTAAAGGCCTTACATAAACCCATTGTTTTCCACAAGGTATTGAATAGATAGATCTCTAAACTATATTACATACATTAAATGATAATGAGGGCCATACTTATTTCTTTATAACATAGGTTTTAAATTATTTTCTTCTCAAAATTGTATGTTGTATTCTAGTGTGTCTATAAATCTTGTGCTCATAAAGGTCATGAGCCTATTTCACCTAGTAATCACTTAACCATAGAGAAACATATGTGGCATACATTATAGGGTGATAAATGTTTGTGGTATAATTAGAAGTATAAATGAGCACATATGAAACCATAATTATTTATCTATACTAATGGAAATACTTATCATTGATGTTCATCATTCTTTGGGAGTGATTTTATCTAGAGGTGCAACCATCCAAAAAAATATATTGTATTCCAAGATAACTATAGGAAAGCATACATTGGATATCATATGTAGGAAGATGGACATGTGGCCTCATGCTCAAAATCTATTTACCCCTTTAGAAAATGAAAATTTAAAAAAAAAAGAATTTGGAAACATATACATTCCTTCCATCCTAATTCGATATGAAGATGGTATGGGTGGAGTGCACACAATGTGATTTGATGGATCTTGTTCCAAACCTAGGTCTAGTACTAGAATTATATTAGAATATCATACTAAAATTTGTAAATTTATTTCCCATAAACCTGAATTTTAATGTACCAACAACATATACAAATCTTAGTTTGGGATTAGACATTTCCCTAGAAAAATAAAATGTTGATTTTTTTTGGATATTTTAATGCACCTATCTCCTTGAAAAAGGGAATCATTATCACTAAGAATGAAAAGATGAGGAGGTATAGGAACTCCAGTCAAGATTTCTAGAAATATGTGGGCATTTTATGTCAAAGGATGTGTCATGGATTGACAAAGATTGGTTGTTTTCACTCGGATTGGTGAAATTAGTGTTTAGTGAAGAATTATCATCAGACAAGTTTTTTATTAGATATTTAGCTCAAATTCTCTTGAAAACTAGTTAGATGTATAGGTAAGGGAAAGAAATTTCCAACAGTATATTTAAGTCTAAAAAATAACTCATGGATCAAAGGATATGGCTAGTCAAAGTTCTAAGGTGAAAAAGTAAATATGCAAGGTTTTAGGCTTAGGTGGACACAATGTTAGCATCCAGTTGGAACATAGTCAATCATGGGCCCCATAGTAAAGTTAGTAAGTGGGTGGCACAAATCACAAGCTAAGGAGGGATAGATTCAGTCTCATTAGGACACATCACCTGGCTAATTTGTTTCCCTCAAGGTTTTAAAATGGCACAAGTTTAAAATACCAGGGTGACATTCCTGGGGAGATGGATCTTTTCCCATCTTCTACTACAAGATTTCAAGTCCTGAACTAAAAAATTTATAAAGGAAAATCAACAAACATCCAAAGGCTCAAACCCTCATACCTTTGTATGAAGACATGGAATATTGACAACATGGACAAATCATAGGAGGATACTTGACATGATATCAATAAATGACCTAGCTAACATGGAGCATAGGGTGGTAACAAAAGTGGCATGATGACATTAGCATCTGAGAGTTGTAGGACATGTGGCACTCTAATATGGTCAGATGTAGCATATTCATGTTGCCAAGTGGGCCAAAATTGGGTGACACATGGCGGATGATACAAGTGGCCTACACAAACAACATGTATAAGATGGGTGTGATGTCACACTGATGATTTTCTGGGAAGGACAGTGAGGGACTCCTGTGAAATTTCCATCCCAAGGAGACAAGACAAGAAGACATAAATCTCTTCGTCATTTTTCATTCTATTAGGCTTTGGAATAAACACCCTAGGGTCAATTTTTCATGGTTTTGATGTGTTACCTAATTAGGTATATAAGTCTAGTAGACCGTGATTTTAGTAATTTGGAGCCTACGGGTTGTGTAAAGTTTTTAATCACTTTGGGGTCATGTGTTTAGCACACAAACTTGTGATCCTTCAGGCTTTAACAAAGTGTAAGGGAATAACTTAAAGTATTATGGGTATATTTCACATGAATGTGTCACCATCTCGGCATAATGTGCCATATTTGGCAGTTCCACCATATGAAGTAGTGAACTACAGTTAGTGAGGCACACATGAATGCGTTGGTATCTATTTTGAGGCACACACAAATCTAGTGTTATATTTGGTAGATTTTCTGAATCTATTAGTTCAATAAAGTTGGAACTGTAGCCAGAACCACTGGCAAATCCTATAAAAATTCAAAAATATGGAAATTGGTAGTTTAACTTACAATTTATCCTCAAAATAGTAGACCAAATATTGAAGACTTCATGAACACATGAGAAAGGCTTAAAAGAAGTGTAATATAAGTGTAAAAAAGGAACTCATGTAATATAAGAGACAAACATAAATAATGATAAAAATCCAAAATTACAAGCTCAAGAACATTTATAAGCAGAATTGAATTACCAAGAAGGTGGTTGTTGATAAATCGATCATAGGATCAGAGATCAGAGAAGGTGTTTTAATGGTAATTTTATAAGAAAAAATTGATCTATTTTTGTGAGTGTGAGACCTTCATTATTTGAGTTTGAAAATAATATTAAAGAGGAATCAAGATGCTCAAGCATGTTGCAGCTTTTATTCTAGGGAGTTGGAGCTTCCTTTAAGTAGTAGTTGAAATTAGGGACTTGTAGCTTCCTTTTAGTGGTAGCTGATAAATTGAGGAGTAGGATCTTCCTTCAGGTTGGAGCTTGAGAAACTAGCAAGTTGGAGCTTGCAACATATTGAAGGGTTGAAGCCGTCAAGTAGGTTGGAGCCTAAAAGTTTGATGTAATATAAGTTGTAGCTTATATATTGCATCATAATATAAAAAACTAGGTGGTTTTCCCACTTGAGTTTCAATTTTATATTGTGTGTCCCAATTTATGAATTGGTTTTCTTCTACTTATTGGTTAAAGTATCCCTTATGAATTCTCACAATATTGATTCACCCCCCACCTCTTGGTATTGTCTTGGTTTCTAACATTGGTAGTAAAGAAAGTTACCTCATGATTTGTTTAATAGTTTGAAGAAAGACCAAGCACAATGGAAAATCAGAAAGGAGGATACACCAATACAACACTTGTGTTCAATGGAATGAACTATAATTTTTGGAAGGAAAGGATAAAAAATTATATTCAATTGTTTGGTGTAGATGTATGGGACACATTGGCACAAGAAAAAAAGAAGCCTCAAGCCATGATTGATAGAGATCACAATATTGAATTTACATGTAATTCTAAGTCTATGATTGCTCTACTCGCCGGCCTGCCTGAATTAGAACTAGATAATGTCATGGATTGAACTACTACAAAGGAAATATGGATCGAGATGAGTAGCTCATATGAAGGTGACAACAATGTAAATAAAGCTAAAATCAAAGGTTTTAGAATGCAATTTGAGTCATTGAAGATGCATGATGATGAAAATATTTAAAAATTGTTTCTTAGAGTTTATGAAGTTATTTGTTAGATCCCTATACTACTAGTGTAGCCCCTTATTGTTAGTGTTAGTGTAGCCCCTGTATTTTTATTGTTCTACCAATGTAGTCCCCATATTGTTATTATCGTGCCCCATAGAAACCCACTATTGTTAGTATGGTTCCCTTACATTATTATTTTTACGTAGGCTCTGATTATATTGTGACCCCTTAGACTTCTATATATAAAAAGGAGGTCTTGTAATTTTTATCATCCAAGAATTGTTCATTTATGTAATATAAATGAGGTTTACCCCTCGAAGAGGAAATTTTTTAAGTCATTGATCTATCTATTTGTAATGTGGTTGCATAACATTTGGTATAAGATCTTTGGATTCCAGGGTTTCTCTATTGAAGATAGGTCATCTGGTCATTTTCATTGCAATTTTTGTCCTACAATGGTTCAAAATTTGAAATATTTACCACAAGGAGATGAAATGATGGTGAAATTTTTGTAAAAATTTCAGATCTTGGTTCGCTATATTTTTAGAGATATGATCCAAAGAATTTAGGGTTTTTGCGTGCTCCAAAATTTTGACTGAAATAGGTGAATTTGGAAAAAGAGTCTTATCCTCCTCTACATGCATCAGATTTGAATTTCATAAAAAGTGGTCAAAATTTCATGGAATTTAGTATCTTATGTATTATTTTAGGGCCGAAGGTCAAAATACTGACATGTGGTACTCCATAGAAGTTTTCTCTACTGAATCAGTCCATAATCAGGTCATCGTGGGAGATTGGACATAAATTTATCTTGAAGACTCAATATTTGGTCAGACTTGTTGCATATGAAAGAAGACTCATAGGGATACCACAGGACTAAATTTTAGACCTTAAAGGTTAGAATTTATAGATATACAATAGATTCAATATCGAGCTCCTACAAAGCAAGACAAAGGTGTGTATTTTTTTTAAATTTTCATAAGTTTTGTTTGAAAAATCAGTTTTAAGTGATTCAAGAGGCATAATGAAGCATAATTATAATTGTTTGATTCCAAAATCAATCGATGCAAGAAAATTGGAACACCTAGTAAGAAACAAGAAACATCTACTATGACTCATGAAGAAGAGGAATAAATGCAACATGATATATCAAAATTATAAGACCAAGTGCAACAAATTTCACTCTCGAATAGAGTAACAAAAACTGAAATGGAACCTAAGATTGATGGTTTGAAGAATGGTTGAAAATAATACATGGAAGGTTTGAAGGATGGATTAAATGAATACATGGAAGGTTTGAAGGATGGATTAAAAGTAGACATGGATGGTTTGGAAGAACATTTGACAAAGTTGCTACAAGAAATATTCCTAATGCCAAAAGTATATTAGATGAAACTCATGATGAGAAGAAAAGAAATGTAAATCATGACTTCAAGACTCTAACATTGTATCGAAGACCCACCATATTCTAAATATTGATATGAGGAAGTTTGATGGAAAGGATCCGTTAACATGGATACTACAGATGGAGCAATGTTTTGATATCCATAATGTGCAACACACACAAAAGGTATGCATTGCAACTTTATATTTAGAACCAAATCAATTTGTATGGTATCGATGGATTTGTTCTCGCAAACCAACTTTCACTTGGTCAAATTTTATGGAGGAAATGATAGCACATTATGAGGATACAAAGGGTAACACCTTCTTTCGCCAATTGATAAATATGAAACAAAAGGGTTCAATGGTGGAGGACATGGAGGACTTCCAAAAACTAAATATAAGGGTAAATGATATTATATATGAACATTGGATTGATGTATTCATATGGATTTTAAAAGATAACATCCAACATGAGCTTCACCTTTGGGAACTTGATTCATTGGAGAAGGCATTTAGGGTGGCAAGAAAAGTTGAAAGAAAAATTATGGCAACAAGGAAGTCTACCACTCACAACTATAAGTATGGAAGTGTTGCTACTCCTAGCCTACAACAACCAAAAAGATTGACACCACAACAATTGGAAGAAAAAAGAGCAAAAGGGCTTTGTTACAGTTTCGATATAAAGTGTGCTGAGAAGAAATTATTTTACATAGATTTTGAAGAGGAGGAAGAAAAGGAATAAGAAACATAAAAATAAGAGGATATACATGAGGACTAACCATACAGAAAGAAGAAATGAATCTGGCCATATCTTGTAATCCATTGGAAGGAATAACCACTCCTCAAAATCTCAAGATAGAAGGATATATCAAGAAGAAAAAGGTAATAGTGCTGATTGATTCGAGTAGTACCCATAACTTTATTCATTGTAAGATAGCCAAGGAATTGAATTTCTTGCAATATCTAGCACTAGAATGTGAAGTAATGGTTGCAAATGGAGGAACTATAAATTTCTTCCGAAAGTGCCATAATATCAGGCTAACCATGGGGGAATATGTATTGAACAGTCCAATGTTTTCCATTCCAATGGTTAAAATCTTTAGTACGATATCTTTTAATTTTCAAGAACTTTTCTTGAAATTTTTATGGTAAGGAAATAAAGTTGAATTAAGGGTGTTACACAAAAATATCATCACCATGATTATTTGCAGTCAATATGGGTCTATCATGACTTGTACTGTCCTCCTAAGCAAGTATCAGACCTCAGCTCTTCAAGTCAAGCTTTGAAAATGGGAGAAAGACATTAAAAATCAATGAAACTTTCGTTCTGCACTGTCTCTCACTGTCACCTGCGGTCCCGCACCTTCTGTTTACAAAAACTGCGGACCTGCCCGCTCTGTCCCTAAAGGTGTGGGTGCGGACCCCTCTGAAAGTCAAAAGGCGCAATTTTTATCTTAAAAAACTCACTTTGGGTTAATTCTAGAGGATTGTAGAAGGAATTTTGACGTGGATTGTTCGCTCTAAGGTGGTTCATGCATCCCAAAAGAGAAGGAGCTAATCCCTTGATGAGAGGAGCTATCCTTTTGAAGGAGGGCTTTATCCCTTTGAAGGAGGACCTAGTAACCTCCCACCATTGCACTATAAATTTAGGCATTGGGCTGGTTGCTGGAGAGGTTAGAAGCTGAACATTTTTTTAGGGTAAATGCTGGTGAAATCAAGACTTCCTAGTTGAGCTTAAGAGGAGAGATCACATACCTTTTTGGCTTCATTGGGGGGTGAGTGAAACTTGTCAAAGTAGAGGAGACTTCTTACTGGACCCTGGGAGGAGCTTGTACAATATCAAGGCACAGGTTGTAAAGTTCTTCTTCTTTTGAATTAATACAATCAAACTCATTTTTCTCAACAAGTATCTCATGTTATTTGTTTCATGAACTCCTTGACTTTCATGTTAAATATGTTTTATGATATTGGTTTTTCAGGTGCTATTTAATTTGTTTGCCTTGTTTGTGTTTGCAGATTCACAACGAAGGAGATCATTTGGACAAAGGAGTGAGGGCATCCACAAACTTGCGTTGGACCTAAGGTAGGCCCTAAAAACACTTGTTTGCCATTGTTTATAAAAGCATATTTACAGAAAGATAGTGTCTAGTTGGTTTGCTTGTCATTAGGTCTTATTAAGATTCTAGGAAGGTCTATCTTGTTCGCAAGATCGACTTATTCCGTGTGACAAAATGGTGACCATACTGGGGACTTGATTGTTTTCCTTGTTTTTACTTTGACCTGAGAAACCGTGTTTTTGTTTCTGTTTTTGGCTTGTTGTCAGTAAAATTAGGTAGAGTTTGTAGATCCAAGGTTATTTTTTGTTTTTCATAGCTTTGGGAGAGGAACGCACCCTAGCCGTTTGACACAGTGCATACCGATCTGCATCTTGGCTTTTAGCACAGAGTGGGACCGCACCTGTGTCAACTGTGGGCCTGCGGACCCTGTCAAAATTTTGAAAAACCTAAGATCTCCTCTGGTAGTCAGCTTTGTTTTTGTTTAGAAATTGTTATCCACTGCCCAGACCTACATATAACTTGTCAGAAGCTTTCCTTAGGTTGATTTCATTAGTGTTAGGGTTTTAGGTGAAATTCCTAGGAGTTTTGCTTGTTGGGTTTGTTTTTCATTTTGGTTGTGTAGTGGCTCTGAGCTTAGAAGTTGTAGGGACTTCAGATCACCTTAGTGTCTACCAGCCTTCTTATGAGTCTGACCATTTATGAAATCTCCCCTTGTTGAGGAATCCGCTTTAAGTTTTATCTTTACAAAACTTCGAAAAGCTTGTGTTTAAAAGTTTGGATTTTCATTTTCAAAAAGAAAATAAAATTGGTTGTTCTTGACTGATTTGTGATTCTGCATAAATTGGTCCTTAGCTCACATCTAGCTAAGTAAAACATCCTTAAAAAGACATCTAGTAGGCTTTGACTTCAAATAGGTTTTTTTATAGTTTATAGATCTCAAAGTTAGTCATTTTCATAGTTTTGAGTGTTTTATCAAAAATAAAAATCTCTTTTGGAAAAAGTTTGTTTTTTGTAGTGGTTGAGTGCTTTGAAACGAAAAAAGGAAATTTTTGTGAAATAATTTGTTGCCTCATTTTGAGTGCATTGGAAAAGGCAAAAGCTCTTCTTTTAATTTGTTTCTTAAGAAGGATTTGTGTTTACGAAGTATTTGCATTCTCAAACTCTTTCTTAGTTAGAAGTTCATCGAAGAGAAAAAGATTGTTTAAATCATCTTAGGTGCATTTTTAGTGATTTTGAGTCGAGTCTTCATACTACGAGTTTCATCTCCACACCTTTTGACTTAAACAAAAACCAATAAAAATAATGCTTAAAGTAAAATTTTTATTTCTAGGGCTCTGATACACCAACTTAGCTTAGGCTAGTGTCTTGGAGTAGGAGAGTAATTAACTCTCCAAGACATTAAAAACAAACAAGTAGCTATATCTTGTGGTAGGGAAGAAATCCAATTGTTGCATTTATACTCTGGGAAAGCTCCTCTTAAAGGAGAAGCACAAGATCGTGTCTGAACCAGTGTGGGAATCAATCCTTCCTCATTGGGAATGATGTCAGATATTCACGTATTAAAAATGGTAAACCTCGGATTAACCATTGTCGAGGAGCCTGGGGTCAATTGTTGGTAAACCTTGGATTATGTCAAGGAGCCTTCAAGGGGATTGAGCTTGCTACTCTGCCCTTGCGTGTGTATTGGATCGTAGACTGTTCCCCTAGGTATATTTGTCTCAGTTGGTAATGTTAGTGGCCATATTCTTTAGGATTCTTCCTAAGGTGACAGTGGTGGGAAAATCACACTGTACCTGGAGCAGACGTCAGCTAGACTCACTTGGATTTTCTGGGGGGTTCTCTTCACTCGAGACAGTTAAGTGGAGGAACTTGTGCTGGTCTATTCATTAAGCAGGTTGCCGGGGTAACTGTTCCAACCGCCATTTCTGTATTGAACTCTGCGACGTTGGATTTCATCACCAACTAGTGTTTTCAGTATGGAAAGTTACTGTTTGTGTGTGTGTGATCTCCTAGATTCTTTAGGCATGTGATTCAAATTTGTTTGGTTCTTTAGAGACTTTAGGTGGTTTTCATTGAGATTTTACTTTGTTTGCGTGTGAAGTAGTTAAAAGTTTTTAATTGTGGCTAAATTATCAAGGCAGTCCCGTAGACTTCGGGGCCAATCTCCTGAGTTTGTAAATGTGGCTGAGTTACAAAGGAAGTCCCGTAGACTTTGGGGCCAACTTCCTGAGGAAGTGCCGAGCCAGCTTGAAGGCTTGAAAGTCCTCGTAACTCCTAGAGACAGTAGAGTTGGGTCACCTGAAGAAGGAGAATCGTGTTTGATAGTACATCCTGATTTTCAACCGTTAGTGGCAGATTATAATCCACAGTCAGTGTCTGTTTCCGAAGTTACTGGTAGCTTTTCATCTACCAGTGATATAGGTGAGGAACCCAAAATATCCGAGCCTGAAAGTGAATTTGCTGCTACTCCGACATCAGGGTTTGTTTCTCCAACTTCTAGTGGTCCTGGTTCACCTAGGGTAGAAAGAGTAATCACCCAAGATCTTCCTTCTAGGCTTATTGCTATTGAAGAACTTGCTACTCCGGAAGAAGAAGTAGGCATCCCTATTCCTGAAAATCAACCTGTTATTGAGCTAAGGGAGCGTGAATCAATTTTTTACAGTCCACCTAGGAGCAGTACTTGGTATCTTTCTTTGACTAATTTCTTAAAAACCCAGGGTTAAGTTTTTCACCACCTCGTGCTCCTTATCACCCAACACCTAGAGGTTATTATCCTTCGTTAAATATGTCGAATTAGTCATCCATGTTTATTCAATCGCTTGAATCCTTTTTGTACAGCAGTCCTTCTGTTCCCTCTGGGTATCAGTCCCTTTCAGGTACTTTTTCGGGAGCATCTCCTCAACCCATTGAGCAAGGGTTATTAACTGGAACCAATGGTACGAAGCCGTTGAGCGTGGAAGACATTCTTATGATGTCAGGTTCTATTCCCAATCCTCAACCTCAAGGTGGCCAGTTACTGCTTGGGGGGCAGCCTCAATTCTCACCTGGGGGGCAACCTCAAGGTACCCAATTTGCATCTAGGGGGCAACCTCAAGGATAGTACATACCTACGGGACAGTACGTTCCTCAAGGTCAACCCCAGACTCACTATGTACCCCAAGGTCAGCCTCAGTATCAATTTATACCTCAAGGTCAACCCCAAGGTCAGTACTCAAACCAAGGTTTCCAACCACCCTCCAGTCAAATGTATGTTCAAGGAACGGGAAATGTACCTTTCAATTATCAATCCTACCCTCAACCTGGCTATGGTCCTCAGTATTCTCAACCTGTTATGGGTCAGTACCCCGGAATGAATATAGTGTGGGATCCATCGTAAAATCAACAGGTGTTGCAGCCAAATGTACAGTTGTCATCTCAAACTGGACAACCCTTAGTTTCTGGTACACCCCAGCAACCAGTCCAGTCTAACATTCAAACTTCTGTACCTTCGATAGTTTCTCAGCCTGGGCCTAGTACGCCTCGTACTCCTCCTCAAACGACTACTACAATTGCCGCAGCATCTGTTCAATCTACCCCACCTACTTCTGAAGTATCGACAGCTCCGGTTTCTACTGTTCCTGTATCTACTCCTCAGACATCTTTACCACCATCTCGATCTACGATTCAAACTTCGATTCAAATGCCTGTAGGACAACCTGGTTCAAGTACGGTTGTCACAAGTCAACCACAATTTACTTATCAAGTGTACCAGGGATAGTACCAATTCGGTCCTGCTGTGCAGTAGCCAGTCTATCAGTATCAACCGTACCCTGGGTACACTTATCAACAACCTCAACAACCCCAGTACTGTCTGGTTAATCCTGGTTTTCTGGGAGGATACAATATCCCAAATGCAATTCCTCTTCGTAGTTATCTTGGATATCCTCCTCCTGGGGCTGGTCTCATGACCCAGAGTTTTAGGGACCCTAATCGTCAGTTACCGTTTATCGCAACTTTGGACTTGCCTGACTTGTCACGCCTAATGAATGATCCCATTAATTATCTTCCGTTTTGGCCGCCAATGCTGAATAAGTTGCCCAGTCACATTCCTAAGTTCGAAGGTAAATCAGGAGAGGATCCGTCGAACCATGTGATGACTTACCACCTCTGGTGTGCGTCTAACTCCATTTCAGATGATTCAATCCATCTTAGACTTTTCCAGTGCACTCTAATTGGTCTCGCGGCCAAGTGGTAAATTGAGTTACCGCGAGGCACTTTTTATAATTTTAGTTAGTTAGCTACCTCGTTTTTAACTCATTTTCAGTTGCCAGTCCGATATGACAATGGCACGGAATTGTTAACTTCGTTAAAACAATCAACATCCACTTACATTTCAGATCATATTCATGAGTGGAGACGTCGACGGCATTTAGTGAAGGTGTTTATTCCGGATCAGATCTTGGCCGAGTGGTTTGTAAAATCTTTGTTTCCAAAGATCAGTGAAGATGTAGCTAAAGCCAAAGTTGTTACTGAGGAGCAAGTGATTGCTCAAGCATAGTACCTTGACTTGGTCTATACTCAGTCAGGTAGGTTACATGAGAAAGTCCCCGATCTTCCCAAGCAAAATCTAATCGCTGCAGCTCCTTCGAGATCTCATGCTACCGATGGTATGATTGGTACAGTTAACACTAAAAGTAAGAAGAAGTCTTCCAAGAATTCTTCTCCTATTATAACCTTGCCTGATTCCCCAACAGGATATTCTTCTGCAGAGGTTTCCGCTGATATTCACGTTGTAGAGTCATCTATAGCCAAATCAAAATCCGGTGGGAAGGAGAAAGGAAAGAAGAAGAATAAAACGGACAAAAATTCAAACGAGAAACCTGAAAAATCGGAATCCAATGATGAAAAACGCAAACCTCGTTATCCTTGTCTCATTTGTGACGATGAACATTTTACAAGAGACTGCCCTCATCATGCAGAGGTTGCGAAGATTGTCAAAGGTTACCAAATTCCTACTGTTTTGAAGGATCCTTTTCCAGCTCAAGACAGTAAGATGATAGGTTCATCCTCGAGTGCCAATGAAGAACCCATACTGATGATGTCCCATGTTAGGATTGCGACTCGATCACAAGATTATGGTAGTAAAAGTCTTGTTGATGGTAAAGAAGCAGAATCTTCTCATTATAATCCATCAACCTCAGCTCCCGGTTCCGATCCACTACAGATCGAGAAACCTAATCCAGACTTGGTAATCAAACTGCCCGCCAAGGGTATACTTCGAAAGTCAGCTTTCAATCCACATGCGAGAGTGGCTCAGAATTATAACATTGTTCAGGATTTAGTTTTTTCACCCTCAGCAATGTCGACTTTGGAAGTGCTGCAATCATGTCCAGCACAACGTAAATTACTTTTGTCGGCCATAGGAGCTGTTGATGTTCAGGACTCGAACCTAATAATTTTCGATCTAGAAAATAGTACACCACGTTTTCCTCACCAAATGGCTTTCCAGATTCCAGTGATAGTCAAAAACAGGCCTATTCATCGGATTGTAATTGATGAGGGAGCCTCAACGTGTATTATGTCGATACAGTGTTGGAGATCGCTTGGTTCTCCTTCGCTAAATCAATCCCCGACGATTCTAAAGGCCTTTGATGGCCATGGGTTTCATCCTTTTGGAATTCTACAGTATTTGCCTATAGGGGTTGAAGGAAAAACAGTTAGTCTAGATGTGGAGGTGGTTGATGCCCCTCTAGATTACAACCTTCTCTTGGGTCGAAGTTGGTCTTACGCTATGACAGTGGTCGTTTCATCGGTCTTTCGAGTAATAAAGTTTCCACATAATGGAAAGATTGTAACAATAGACCAGCTGGGTTACTTTTCATTCGACCCAGCGTCTTCTGAGAGTATTCAACATGTCGGTAAAAACGACTATCCCATATAAGGATGTTGGAGTAGGACTAGTTAAAGATGTCGGTTTACTGGGAACTTTTCCTTTTCCTCGATCAACGCATCATATTCATTTGAAACCATTCATATGATTACATCAGACACCATTATTTAAGATGATCCTTGGATCATTCCTTCTGAATCTGAGATAGAATCATTTCGTAATGCCATGCCTTTGAGTCCATATGAAATTGCCTATGAAGTTGTGCAGTCGTTTTCCGACCCATCTTCAACTGAAAATGACTTCATGAATGTGGTCCGTGAGGAATCACTTTTCACATCAACCTTGGATTTAATCACATTTTCTGAACTTGTTCACTCTGATGAGCAAATTCGTGAAATCCTATGTGTAGATGATTTACCATGGGAAGATCTCCATCACAGATCTTCGATTTTACCCGAGAATGATCGTTTTGAAAATGATTTCTCATTAATTTTTACGACTGAATATGTAAAGGAACCTCAGAATCCAATGAAACATCCTGATTCAGAGTTAAATTTGGGAAACAACTCTCAAACTATTCCTATTGACATTTCGGTTAAGCCCGGAATTGTGGAGAACATCCATATAGGTGCCTCGTGTACAGATGACGAAATTCAGCTATATAAGGCCCTATTTCAAGAATTCCGCGATGTGTTTGCCTGGTCCTATGAGGAAATGCAAGGAATTGATCCCGCGATTGTTGTTCATGAGATCAAGACTTACCCGGATGCTAAAGCCATCCGGCAACGTTTGCGTCAGATTCACCCAAGAAAATCTGCTGCAATTAAAGCAGAAGTTGAAAAATTACTCAAAGCAGGTTTCATTTATCCGATCCCGTTAACGGATTGGGTATCAAATATTGTTCGGTTAACAAAAAACAGGGAACAATAAGAATATGCATCGATTATAGGTACATTAATCGAGCCTGTCCAAAGGACAATTACCCAACTCCCTATATCGATCAAATTATTGATGATTGTGCCGGCAGTGAAATATTCTCCTTCGTGGATGTTTTTTCCGGATACAATCAAATCAATATTCTACTTGCCGATCAACCAAAAATGACTTTCATTTGTCCATTGGGGACATTTTCTTATTGCAAGTTACCTTTTGGGCTCACGAATGCCGGAGCAACTTTTCAAAGGGCCATGTCTTATGTGTTTCATGACATCAACCACATTGTGCAACTGTATCTCGATGACTTGCCTGCTCATTCATTACATCGAGCTGATCACCTCGTCCATTTACGAGCAATCTTTATGAGGTGTAGGCATTATCAGATTCGATTGAACCCACACAAATGTGTTTTCTATATAGAAACGGGTTGATTGCTGGGATTTGTAGTTTCAAAAGCCAGCATTCGTGTCGATCCCTCGAAGGTCGAAGCTATCATCAAATTGCCTCTTCCTTCGAGTCTTCACCAACTCCAAAGTTTGCAAGGGAAAGCAAACCTTTTACGATGATTCATTTCTAACTACGCCGAGGTTATAAAGGGTTTTACCCGGTTGTTGAAACAGAATACTCCATTCTATTGGGATGAGATAGCTCAGAAATCTTTTGATGCACTTAAACACGTGTTGACCCATGCACTGTTATTGCATCCTCCCAACTACAACCAGGATTACTTCTTGTATCTCGCCGCCTCTCATTCCACCATTGGAATGGTCCTAGTTCAGGAAGATTAATTCGGAACTGAACATGTGATATATTACCTTAGTCAAACTTTAAATCCAACTGAGCTAAAATACTCACATGTGGATAAATTGGCATTGGCAGCCGTTCAAGTTGTCCAACGTTTTCGTCACTACATTTTACTACGTAAAACTACAGTAATTTCGGATTGCAACCCTATGATCTATATTTTGACCAAGCAATTGCTAGGGGGCAAGTACTCTAAATGGATTGTTATCATGCAGGAGTTCGACTTGGAATTTCAGAAATCTAAGTCTAAGAAATCTTTAGTTTTTGCAGAGTCAATTTGTGACTTCCTGTGTGCTGACACGAAAACTGTGGCGGAAGAGCCCATTGCGGACGAATCCTTGTTTCTAATCAGCACTTTAGATCCGTGGTATGGGGATATCATCGTTTATCTCCAGACCCAATCCTTTTGGCCAGAAATTTCAAGGTCAGAATGTCGGAAAATACGATTCCAGTCCCAACATTTCAAGATTATTGGAGATACTCTTTATCGTTGTGGGGCAAACTTTGTGTTTCGACATTGCTTAACTCACGAGGAAGCTTAAAGGGTTCTAAATGACTGTCACTCTGGAGCGTGTGGCGGTCATATGTCTGGGTATGCCACAGCCCAAAAGATATTGCGCGCTGGCTACTTCTAGTCGTCTTTATTTAAAGATTGTATTACGGCGGTCTGAAAATGCCACAACTGCCAAATGTTTGATCGAAAGATGCATGCTCCACCTGCTCCTCTCCACCCTATAATTGCCGTTGGTCCTTTTGCCAAATGGGGTATCGATTTTATTACATTTAACCCTCACTCGGCCGGGGGGCATGCGTATATCATCCTTGCGGTAGATTATTTTACCAAGTGGGCCAAAGCGATGACTACATTTGAGGCAGATGGCAAGACAACTGAAATTTTCATGTTCAATCATATAATTGCTAGGTTTGGTGTCCCACAAGTGATAATCACTGATCATGGGCATCATTTTCGAAATGTTATGATGACCGAACTTATAGGCCAGCTTGGTTTATGTCACGATAGTTCAACCCCTTATTATCCACAAGCTAATGGTCTGGTTGAATCCATCAACAGAGTTTTAGTTATCATGATCCAACGAATCATCGGGATTCATCGGTTGAATTGGCATAACATGCTATTTTCAGCGCTTTGGGCGTACCAAACTTCAGCAAAAACATCAATAGGGTTCACTCCTTTCCAACTAGTCTATGGTTTGGAAGCTGTGTTACCCATTGAATGCGAAATCCCGTCACTACAAATGGCCATCGAGTTACTTCCAGCCACTTCCGAAGAGGAAAAGCGTTTGTTATACTTGGCTCAATTAGATGAGAATCGACGTGATGCTGCATTGGCGATCGAGACTCACGCAAAACGCATGAAAGCTCAGTATGATCGAAATGTGACCCCTCGAATTTTTTCGGAAGGAGATCTAGTCTTAGTTTACGATCAAGCTAATGATAAATTAGGCGCTGGAAAATTTGTTCCTATGTGGCATGGTCCCTATGTTTTCAAGCGAAAGCTAACAAAAGGGGCCTATGAATTGGTAGACTTTGACGGGGACTCTTTGGGTAAACCCAGAAATGGTCTTTACTTGAAGTGGTACTATGCTTAAAAGAATGGTTATGGATATTTTTAGTTAGGATAGTTTTTCTTTCTAGCTGGTGTGTTTTAGTTTAAACAGTGTGCTTAGCTTAGAGAGTGTTTTTTTTGTCATTATTCCTGCTTATCTTGGTTTTACTCTTGATATTGCAGATGTCGATGCCTCTCCAAACATACATTGGTTTCGCTAATGGTGCTTGTCGTAATACACAGAACATTTCTTCCACAGCTTGGGTTATCTATTCGCCCTCTGACGAGTTAGTATCTATGCATGGGGTAAGCCTCAGTCAAACAATGAACAACATTGCTGAGTATAGTGCAGTGATTGAGTTATTATCTGAATCTATCTCATTTGGGATTCTGAGTTTGATAGTGAGGTTAGATTCTGAACTCGTTGTATTACAGCTTAATAGAGTGTATGCCATTAGAAATCCAGTGTTATTAAGATTATTTTTGAGAGTGCATCTCTTGGAACGTGAATTTGATTATATTCAATATCAGCATATTCCAAGATCTTTAAATACATTAGCAGATGCAATTGCTTCTCGAATGTTAAATAGATATTTGCAATAATCATACATGTAAATTTAAAACCATTCCATAACATGATTTACAAGATAAGCTTGTAATAGTGATATATATATATATATATAGGAGTGTGTCAAAAAATACATTGTCTTCGATCATAGGTTGAAAAACACCTTATGATCGGAAAAAATGATAAGTACAAAAAACAAAAATGTCATATGTGCCCACAATAGGCGATCATCCTATCACTGGTGATGGTCTCTATAAGAAACCACTGCACGGGCCACCTTGCAAAGGAACCTCCTAAAAGGTCCTGAGACCCCAATCACATAGCGCTAAAGTCGACGAAGAATGTCATCTATAGTGGTCTCTGGAATATCTCCTATCAAGCACTCGAGATGACCCTCCAACTCGGCCAAAACCTCTGCTGATTCATCCTGTGGGGCTGACGCGGGTGCAACTGGTTGTTTCCTCTCGTAAGGCCGGAGAGCGGCTGGTCGCTATGGACCCACATCTGCATTTGAAATTTTTACTATCAGTTTTGAGACGATGAAAAAATAATAAAAAAATTAAACTAGGAAAAATGTTGAAAATGTTTTTACCCGAGTCATCCCACTGCTCTCCTGGTGGAAGAACCATGTCTGGGTCACCATGAAAATCTATCCCAGCGTAAGGGAAGTCCTGAATAGAAAAGACCTGGTTTTCCAGCCATTAGGAATACTCAGGTTTGAATCGAGCAACCTCTGTCCTCTCGTCCGGGTGACGGGCCATAACTGCGACCCATCGCATCAGTTTGAGCTCTCGAGGAAGCCCAGCTCCAATAGTAAGGTGCTGCAGGATCAACATAGGAACCCTCTCTAGGCCAAAACTCACAACCAAAGCCCCATAACCAAAGGTCTTTAGTTGTCCGTTTTTGGCCCTGGTTAGTTGGCCTTTCACATTGGCCAACACGGCATCGCACCAGTTGAAGATGGTGGCTCGAAAGCAATCAACTACCATACGCATCTGGGATCCGATGGCAATATGTAATGCGGCAGCCCCGCAAAGTCTGGTGACAGTAAAAGCAATCACCATGAGTTCAGGACGGGATATGGTCTTTATGTCTACCCCTTTGTCTCTAGCCTAGCTGTTGTAGTACTTTAGCCTGAGGCTATCGACAGACTGGGCACCTGGCCTAGCCCCAAACAGAGTCAAGTCTTCGCCTCTCTTAGGCAAACCAGTCAAGAAATATATATCCGCCAGCTCGATTTCAAGCTGGTGGCCACCAATGAAGAAGCACTGGTCCTGTATGCTCCATCTGTCAACCAACCACTGTAAGAAATCCACCTGAGCCCTCATGCCAGGAATGGCCCAGAATTTGTACAAGCCGCACGCCCTCAAAGCATCAAGTGAAGGATGATGATTCCATGCGGCAACATCCACGTCATCATGCTCTCATTCGCGCTAGTCTAGCATGATGTACTCTCTGCATCAAGTATAAGGATAAATTAAATTGCTAGAAATTATTTTGATTGGTCCATTTTTGAGAATTTTTGGGTTAAAAACCATTGCGACGGGGACCACACCCTCCAGGTTAGACACAGTGCGTGGGACCGCACCTTGTCTACATGGAAGGTGCGGACCTCGAGCTTTTTCCCAATGGAGAAAAAGTCAGGGTCCGCAGGCCAGTAGTGGTAAACCTGCGGGCCCCTGCGCATGGGTTTTAAGCCTAAAAACCCTCCCAAAAATGAAATAAATGACTAAAACAAAAATTGAAATGGTTAAAAATGAAGAGTAGGATGATGTGGATTACCTGGAGAAGACGGCGTTCGATTCTGACGGTTGGATTTTCCACAATCTTCACGGGAAGTTTTCTGAGAAAATGCACTATTTTCTCACCCGAAACTCGAACAGTAAAAATTAATTGACGAAGGCCCTTTTTATAAGTTTTTTGAGTAAATAAATTGAAAATTTGTTTATGTTTCACTTTGGAAAGGTATTTTTGCGACATTTTTATCCATTTAAAACAGGTATGAGTAATGTTTGTGTTTTTGTGCAGGATAAAGGATTATTCAGGCGAAATCCATCATTTTCAACGAAAATCATTTAGAGTCACCTTTAAGCTCTTTTCTGACTCCTAAAACATGAAAAGATCACCGAGTTTTTCTTTTAAACTCGTTAAAACGGAACTAAAATACAGTCCACTTACAGCTCATTTTCTACCGTAAAAACATGAAAAAATTGCCGAATTTTTGTCATTTCAAATTCGATATTGGTTATAAAACGACGTGTCGTTGATCGCTTTTTTACTTTTTCGGATCAAGGGCACTAATGACGAAAAGTAGTCCTTGGTCGTAAAAGATCAAGCGGTTCTCTCAAGTATTATTTTATACTTTTTCGGGCTTGGGAGACACAAATTTACGAAAAAGATCAACCTTGGAGTTTTCTTAAGTTTTTTCAGACTCTCTAAAATTGAAAAATGCCGAGTTTCTCCTATACTAGACTCGTTAAAGTTTCACAACAAAGGACCTGTTCAATTACAAATAGGAACGAACCACTCCTTCTTAGGGTTCGAATTTAAACTAAGTTGGACTCATCTGAAGGATGAGCTTATAATCAAGCAAATGTTATCCTCCTCAAGCTTGTCAAAAATAAAGAGGTACTTGCCAGAAATGGTGGTGGAAAAGAGAAAAAAATGAGCCTATTTGTCATACTTTGTAACCACTCTTGAACACGACACTTTTATTCACCTGGGTTGGGAAATTCTTTGCCTAACAGTTGATCAAACCACATTGAAAGTCCTCAGCCGGTTTCTGGGTATTAACTTTGGGTAAATTGTCACCAAACCATCTGTCGTGTCGTTATGTGTTCAAGAGGTCACTGCCAATAAGCCATTCATCTGTAAAATATCTGTCATCCATCTTGACCATCCCTGAGTCAGTCCTTGCAACTAAATTTCTTCGACTTGATCTATGATTTCGTGTTGTGGGCTTGCCTACGACGGATCGTTTTCTATCGACTTCAGCTCATTATCTAGAAAGATGATCTAGAAATCGTCAGTACCTTGAGATCTGCATGCCTCAATGGCATGTTTCTTGCCTTTGACAACAGGTTGCATCATTGACCTTCGATCAAAGGATTTCGTGACATGTTCGATATCAACACATTTATTCGCATCTCATGGATTGTACTGGGTACTTTGAGAGCCATTGACATCACTGGTGGTTTCTCTCACACTTGTTAACAGTTTACATCATTGACTGGTAATCAAGTGGTTTCTACCATGTTTGACATCAACACATTCATTCGCATGGATAGAATCGTACTGTTTCGGGAAGTAGAAATGAAGACCTTGGATCTAGTTTCCACAATCCAGGCTGCGAGGAATTTTGTATTCATTATATAATGGACTATTCATAAACAGATGGCTGCACCCATACTGTGTCCACCTGAGTCTATACTTGTGATGTTTTACAAGATCATTCCTATATCAGAGCAGTAGTTAGTTTTCTAGCCAGTTTTTATCTGAGTATGGGAATGCCTACCTCAACGATGATATGATCTCATATATATATCTTGCATTGAATGTTTCTACAGGTTCCAACTGGGCTCTCCACAAGATGATCCTCGAAATGATAAAGTAGTTCACTCTTCCTAAATGATAAATGAAATCCTCATCTACTACAGACTTTGCACTTCAGGGGGCAATTTGTTACACAAAAATATCGTCACCATGATTATTTGCAGTCAGTATGGGTCTATCATCACTTATATTGTCCTCCTACGCAAGTCTCAGACCTTAGCTCTTCAAGTCAAGCTTTGAAAATGGGAGAAAGACATTAAAAATCAATGAAACTCTGGTTCCGCACAGTCTCTCATTGTCACCTGCGGTCCCGCACCTTCTGTTTACAAAAACTGCGGACCTTCCCACTCTATCCCTAAAGGTGTTGGTGCGGACCCCCGTGAAAGTCAAAAGGCGCAAGTTTTATCTTAAAAAACTCACTTTGGGTTAATTCTAGAGGATTCTAGAAGGAATTTTGACGTGGATTGTTCGCTCTGAGGTGGTTCATGCATCCCAAAAGAGAAGGAGCTAATCCCTTGATGAGAGGAGCTATCCCTTTGAAGGAGGGATTTATCCCTTTGAAGGAGGACCTAGTAACCTCCCTCCATTGCACTATAAATTCAGGCATTGGGCTGGTTGCTGGAGAGGTTAGAAGCTGAACATTTTTTAGGGTAAATTTTGGTGAAATCAAGACTTCCTAGTTGAGCTTAAGAGGAGAGATCACATACCTTTTTGGCTTCATTTGGGAGTGAGTGAAACTTGTCAAAGTAGAGGAGACTTCTTGCCGGACCCTGGGAGGAGCTTGTACAGCGTCAAGGCACAGGTTGTAAAGTTCTTCTTCTTTTGAATTAATACAATCAAATTCATTTTTCTCAACAAGTATCTCATGTTATTTGTTTCATGAACTCCTTGACTTTCATGTTAAATATGTTTTATGATATTGGTTTTTCAGGTGATATTTAATTTGTTTGCCTTGTTTGTGTTTGCAGATTCGTGACAAAGGAGCTCATTTGGACAAAGGAGCGAGGGCATCCAAAAACTTGCATTGGACCTAAGGTAGGCCCTAAAAACACTTGTTTGCCATTGTTTATAAAAGCATATTTAGAGAAAGAGAGTGTCTGGTTGGTTTGCTTGTCATTAGGTCTTCTTAAGATTCTAGGAAGGTCTATCTTGTCCGCAAGATCGACTTATTCCGTGTGACAAAGGGGTATTGTAGGGAAACCAGGAAATATGATCAACTCTAATGGAATGAAAAATATTCTAAAGAATGAAAAATGGTTGTAATTTGACAATTATTCTCACTAGAGATTCAAACATCGAAATCATCTATTTCTCCAGATTGCCAAAAGGTATTGGACA
Organism: Pinus tabuliformis; assembly: GCA_031772625.1. Lineage (NCBI taxonomy): Eukaryota > Viridiplantae > Streptophyta > Pinopsida > Pinales > Pinaceae > Pinus > Pinus tabuliformis. The sequence continues at coordinate 548,563,891 of CM062817.1, forward strand.
ATCATTCCAAGGTATTTAAGACTCTAAAATGCCTCCCACCTATTCGTTATCATGATCATGCTATTCATTTGATTCTTGGAAGCATTCCTATAAACATCAGGCATTACAGATATTCCCATGCCCAAAAGAGTGAAATTGAGCGTATGGTTGCATAAATGATAGAGACCGGTATAATTCAACCTAGTCAAAGTTCTTTCTCTACTCTAGTAGTATTGGTGGATAAGAAGGCTGGAACATGGCACATGTGTCTGAATTATAGGTAGCTCAACAAGCTCACTATTAAAGATAAATTTCCCATTCCTTTCATTGATGAATTGTTTGATGAATTAAGAAGATAAATTTACTTCACCAAGTTGGATCTTCGTTCAAGATATCATCAAATTAGAATGAGTACTGAAGACATTCTGAAAGAACATTTAGAAATCATGAGGGTCATTATGAATTTTTGGTCATGCCTTTTGGCTTTACCAATGCACCTTCTACAATTCAAGGTTTGATGAATTTTAGTTTCAAACCATTCCTTAGAAAAGTTGTGTTAGTATTTTTGATGATATACTAATCTATAGTAAGTATTTGAAAGATCATGTTAATCATGTTGAAAGGGTGTTCAAACTATTGGAGGAGAAACAATTACATGGAAAAACCTCCAAATGTTTCTTTCGAGTGGAATATCTAGGTCATATTGTATCTCATGAGGGTGTTAAGATAGACACTAAAAAAATTAAAGCAATTAACAAATGGAAAATCCGCACAACCATAAAGCATATTCAAGGATTTCTCGAGTTGAAATGGTATTATCACATTTTTTCTAAGAATTATGGTAGAATAGCTACACCTCTAACAACATTACTGAATAAAGATGCATTTTCGTAGACTCTAGAAGAAACTAAGGCCTTTGAACATCTTAAAGAGGAAATGTGCCAAGAACTGGTCTTAGCTACACTAGACTTCATAAAAAGCTTTAATGTGGAATGTGATGCCTTAGGAAATGGATTTTTTGTTGTTTTATTGCAAGAAGGAAGACCCATTTCTTGCGAAAGGCATCCAATCAAAGGAAAGTATATACAGAAACCTATTTATGAGAAGGAAATGTTGGAAATACTACATGCACTAAAGAAATAGCAACCTTTCCTAATTGGAAGACACTTCAAGGTAAAAACATATCATATAGTCTTAAATACAGTTTGGAAAAAAAATTATCTTCAAAATAGAAGCAAAAATGGGTCAAAAAGATGTTGAAGGATTGATTTGTACCATTTCTATTATCTAACAAGATTAGATAACCAAAGTAAGGGATGGATGGAAGAATGATGAAGAGTGGATGCTCATTCAAAAGTTACAGTAAGATCCTAGTACATCTGATACATTTAGCTGGAAAAAATGATTCATTATGGTACAAAGGTTTCTTATATCTTTATAATAAATCCCAAATAAAAAAAAATATTATTTTTGAATTGAACAACTCTCGCTTAAGAGGCCACTCAGGATTTTTAAAAAGTTACCTTAGGGTCAAGAAGGAATCTTTTTGGGAGGGCATTAAATCTTATATTCAAATGTTTTTGGCGGCATATTTGGTTTTCCAAGAAAATAAAGTTGATAAAATTAAGACCCTGGGCCTGTTATAACTTTTAGCCATTCCAAGCCAATGTTGGGAGGAGGCTTCAATGGATTTTATAACAGGTCTACCAAAGTTAGAAGGAAGAGTGTCATCATGGTGCTAGTTGATAGGCTTACCAAATATGCACATTTTCGTTCATTATGTCATCCATTTAAAGCCAGTACAATTGATACTACATTTATGGAAAAAATTCAAAACCTACATGGAAACCCAAAGATTATTGTAAGCGACAAAGATCCCATTCTGATTGGAAATTTTTGGACATAATCATTATCTTGTCTCGGTACTCAATTAGCTTATAGCTCATCTTTTCATCCTCAATATGATGGGAAAACTGAGATAGTGAACAAATGTTTGGAAGGATATCTTCATTTCCTTTTATCTAATAAATAATCATAATGGGTCAAGTGGTTACCTTTGGCTTAATGGTGGTATAGAAATTCCTTTCATACTGCAGCAGAAAAGAACCATTTATGGAACTTTATGGATATCATCCACTGTGCATTACATCATGTTTAAGAGAAAATGCTAAGGTTCAATCAGTGGAAGATTACATCAAGCGTCAACAACAAGTTCTCGAACTCTTAAAGGAAAACCTCAATTTGGTGCATAATCGAATGAAAGAACAGCTAGCTCAGCATCGCAGAAAAAGAAGTTTTGATGTAGGTGACTAGGAACTTTTACAGCTAAAACCATACAAAAAAATTTCCATTAAGCAAGGTAAAAAGTATAATAAATTATCACAAATGTACTATGGTCCTTACAAGTTGTTGCAAAAGATTGGTAGTATGGCATACAATTTGGAGTTTCCTGCATCTTCCGAGTGCACCTAGTTTTCCATGTTTCAAACTTAAAGAAGGTTATAGGTTACAAGCTCCTAATTCAACCAATATTGGCATAACTTGATGAGGAAGGAAAAATCATACTAGAATCTGAAGCAACCACGAAAACAAGAACCTGACAAATACAAAATCTATAAATTTCAAAGTATCTCATCAAGTGGAAGAGCTTACCCACTGAATATTCCACATGGGAGAATGATAATTTTATATAGAAGGATCGAAAACCACTCAAGCATTGAGGACAACACATTTTTGAAAGATAGGGGCATGTTAGGTCCCTATAATACTAGTGTAGCCCCTTATTGTTATTGTTAGTGTATCCCCCTTATTTTTATTGTTGTGCCCATGTATTCCCCATATTGTTATTATTGTGCCCCACAAAAACCCACTATTGTTATTTTTGTACCCTTAAATTATTATTTTTATGTCGGATCTGATTATATTGTGACCCCTTAGACTCCTTTATATAGAAATGAGTTCTTCTCATTTGTATCATTCAATAATGTTTCATTTATGTAATGTAAAGGATGTTTCCCCATCGAAGAGGATAATAATGCTAGTGTATTCCCTCATTACTATTATCATTCTAGCCCCTTATTGTTATTTTTGTGCCCATTTTCTCCGCATATTGTTATTATTATGCCCCATAGAAGCCCACTATTGTTATTGTTTTTCCCTTACATTATTATTGTTATGTCGACTCTGATTCTATTTTGACCCCTTAGACTCCTATATATAGAAAGGAGGTCATGTCATTTGTATCACACAAGAATTGTTGATTTGTGTAATGTAAAGGATGTTTCCCCCTTGCAACTGCTGATTTTGAAGTTGTTGACCTATGTTTTCTTCTATTTTGTGAGATGGTTGCATAAAAATTGGTATAAGAGCTTTGGATTCTAGGGTTTCACTACTTGAGGTCATCGTGGAATTTTCACTATAACATTTTTTTTATGAAGCTTTAGAATAAAAAATTAAAACGCTTTTGAGTCAAAATAATGATGAACCTTGGGTTTGAATTTCAGATCTTGTCACGCTATATGTTCAGAGATACGAACAAAGGAAGTTATGGTTTTTGCAAGCTCCTAAATTTGATCTCAAATAGGTCACCTTGGAAAAATCATTATAACATTTTCTCTGATCATCAAATTGAAATTTCATAAACAATTACATACATAGGACAAATTGTAGTTCTATGTGTATCATTTTTAGGTCAGAAAGTCAAAACAGTGACACATGGCATTTCATACAAGTTCACTCTAGTGAACGAGTCCATAATCAGGTCATCGTGGGAGATTTGACGTGACCCTTTGTTGGAGAATCCAATCTACATCAAACTTCAGGGATCGGAAATAGGACTAAAAGGTCTATCCCAGGATGCAATTTCATGCCTTGGAGATCTGAAATTACAGATATACAATAGATTCAATATTGAGATCCTACAAAGAGAAAAAAGGTGTGTAGTCTTTTTTAAAACTTGGATAAGTTTGGTTTGAAAAAATTGTTTGAAGTGATTCAATGGGCACAATGAAGCATATTTATCATTAATTGATTCCGTGAAGAAAGAAAATGGAAAAACCTAGTAAGAAACCAGAAATCTCTAACATGACTCATGAAGAAGAGGAAGAAATGCAACATGATATATCAAAATTATTAGACCAAGTGCAACAAATTTCAATCTCACAAAAAGTAACAGAAGCTAAAATGGATGGTTTAAAGAAATGAGTGGAAGCTAAGATGAATGGTGTGGAAGTTAATATGAATGGCATGGAAGCTAAGATGGATGGCATGGAAGGCAAGATAGATGGTTTAGAAGTAAACATTGAAGATTCGAAGAAAGACATGGAAGGTTTGAAAGGAGGTTTGGCAAATTTGCTACAAGAAATGCTTCATAATGGTGAAAAGGTAGTAGAGGAAACTCATGGTCAGAAAAAAATAAATGTTAGTCATGATTTCATAGACTCTAATGTTGGATTAAATACCACCATGTTCCAAAGATCGATATGAGTAAATTTGATGGAAAGGATCTCATAACATGGATCTTACAGATGGACCAATATTTTGATCTCCATAATGTGAAAAACACACAAGAGGTACAAATTGTGACATTATATTTGGAACCCAATGAGTTTGTATGGTATCGATGGCTTTGCTCTCGTAAAAAATATTTCACTTGGGAAATTTTTATGGAAGAAATGATAGATAATTATGAGGATACAAAAGGCAACACCTTTCTTAGCCAATTGATAAATCTCAAACAAAAGGGTTCAATGGTGGATCACATTGAGGACTTCCAAAAATTGAATATAAGAGTTAAATATATTCCAGAGGAGCATAGGATCGATGTGTTCATATGGAATTTAAAGGATAACATCGAACATGAGGTTCACCTTTGGAAACCTGATTCATTGGAGAAGGCATCTAGGTTGGAAAGTAAATTGAAAGAAAAATTATGGCAACAAGGAAGGCTACCAATCACAACTATAAAGATGGAAGTGTTGTTTCCCCTAGCCTTCCACAAGCTACAAGGTTGAAACCACAACAATTGGAAGAAAAAATAACAAAAGGGTGTTGTTATAGTTGTGACAGAAAATAAACGAAAGGTCGTAAGTGTGCTGAGAAGAAATTATTTTAAATAGATTGTGAAGAGGAAGAAGAAAAGGAACAATAAGCATCAAAACAAGAGGATATACACAAGGAACAAACCTTAAAGAAAGAAGAAATGAATTTGACCATATCTTGTAATGCATTGGCTGTAGTCACCACTCCTTAAACTATCAATATAAAGGGACATATCAAGAAGAAAAATGTAATAGTGTTGATTGATTCGGGTGGTACCCATAATTTTATTCATTGTAAGATAAAGAAGGAATTGAATTGATTTCTATATCTAGCACTGAAGTGTCAAGTGATGGTTGCAAATGGAAGAACTATAAATTTCTCTCAAACGTGCCATAATATCAAGCTATCCATGGGAGAATATGTGTTGAAAAGTGAAATTCTTTCGATTCCAATGTGTGGTGCCGATGTTGTACTTGGAGTCTAATGGCTACAATCTTTGGGTATGATAGCTTTTAATTTTCAAAAAAATTTCTTGAATTTTTTTTAGAAGGAAAAGAAGTTGAATTAAAGGGTATCGCAGGGAAACCAGGAAATATAATAAACTCTAAAAACATAAAAAAGCTTCTAAAGAAAGAGCAACTTGGCGTAATTGCACAAATAGGTTCACTAGAGGTTCCCATATCAAAATCATCTATATCTCCAGATCTCCAAAAATTCTTGGACAATCATTCCAAGGTATTTGAGACTCCCAAACGCCTCCCACCTATTTTTGATCATGATCATGCTACTCATTGGATTCCAAGAAGTGTTGCTCCAAACATCAGGCCTTACAGATATAACTATGCCCAAAAGAGTGAACATGAACATATGGTTTCAAAAATGCTAGAGGTTGCTATAATTCAACCTAGTCAAAGTTGTTTATGTGCTCCAGTAGTATTGTTGCACAAGAAGGATGGATCATGGTGCATGTGTCCAGATTATAGGGAGCTAAACAAGCTCACTATTAAAGATAAATTTTCCATTCATATCATTGATGAATTACTGGATGAATTGCATGGAAAAATTTACTTCACCAAGTTGGAGCTTCATTTAGGATATCATCAAATTAGAATGAAGTTTGAAGACATTCTAAAAATAACATTTAGAACTCATGAGGGCCATTATGAATTTTTTGTCATGCCTTTTCGCCTTAACAATGCACCTTCTACATTTCAAGGTTTGATGAATTCCATTTTGAAACCCTTCATTAGAAAATTTGCGTTAGTATTTTTTAATGATATACTAATCTACAAAAAGTCTTTGAAGGATCATGTTCAACATGTTGATATAGTGCTAAAACTATTAGAGGAGAAACAATTATATGTAAAAAGCTCCAAGTGTTTCTTTGGAGTAAAAGAGGTGGAATATTTGGGTCATATTGTATCTCATGAAGGTGTTACGGTAGACCCTAGAAAAATTAAAGTTATTAAGGAATGGAAAATCCCCACATCCATAAAGCATCTGTGAGGATTTCTTGAGTTTACAAGGTATTATTGCAAGTTTGTTAAGAATTATGGGAGAATATCAGCACCTCTAACAACATTACTGAAGAAAGATGCATTTTCTTGGACTCGAGAAGCAATGGAAGCCTTTCAACATCTTAAAGAGGAAATGTGCCAAGCACTAGTCTTAGCTACACTAGACTTCACAAAATCCTTTATTCTGTAATGTGATGACTCAGGAGATGTAATTGGCATTGTTTTAATGCAAGAAGAAATACCAGTTTCTTTTGAAAGTCATCCAATGAATGGAAAGTATTTACACAAAGCTATTTATGAAAAGGAAATATTGGAAATACTACGTCCACTTAATAAATGGCGACCTTACCTAATGGGAAGATACTTCAAGGTAAAAACGGGTCATGATAGTCTTAAATACTTTTTAGAATAGACATTATCTTCAGAAGACCAGTAAAAATGGGTCACAAATATGTTAGGTTATGACTTTGAAATCATATACAAAAAAGGAAATAAAAATGTTGTTGCAGATGCACTCTCAAGAAAGGATGAGGATGTCAAAGCATTGCTTTGTTCCATTTATATTATCCAAGAGATTGGAAAAACAAAGCAAGGGATCAATGGAAGAATGATGAAAAAGTGTGGGAACTCATTCAAAAGTTGTAGCAAGATCCCAGTACTTCTGATACATTTAGCTGGAAAAATGATTCATTATGGTACAAAGATTGCTTATACCTCTATAAGAATTCCCAACTCAAACAAATGATTCTTCTGGAATTTCGCACCTATCCCTTAAGGGGGCGGGGCATTCAAGATTTTTAAAATCCTACCACAGGGTTAAGAATGATTTTTTTTTGGGATGGTCTTAAATTTGATATTCAAAAGTTTGTGGAAAAATGTTTGGTTTGCCAACAAAATGAAGTTGAGACAATTAAGACCTTGGGCCTATTACAACCTTTATCAATTCCAAGTCAACGTTGGGAGGAGGTTTCAATGGATTTTATCACATGTTCACCTAAGTCTGAAGGAAATATTGTCATCATGGTGGTAGTTGATAGACTTACCAAGTATGCACACTTTGGTGCATTATCTCCTCCATTTGAAGCCAATATAGTTGGTACTACATTTATGGAAACAATTAAAAATATACGTGGAAACCCAAATATTATTCTAAGCAACACAAATCCTATTTTCATTGGAAAATTTTGGAGAGAATTATTTTCTTGTCTGGGTACTCAGTTAGCTCATAGCTTATCTTATCATCCTCAATTTGATGGGAAAACTGAGACAGTGAATGAATGTTTGGAAGGATATCTTCGTTTCTTTGTATATGATAAAAAGACACAATGGGTGAAATCGTTGACTCTTGTTGAATGGTGGTATGACACTTCCTTCCATACTGCAAAAAAATGACCCCATTTATGGAACTTTATGGATATCATCCACCTCCATCACATAATATTTAAGATAAAATTCTAAGGTTCAAATAGTGGAATATCACATTGATCATCAACAAACGTTTCTCCAACTTGTAAAGGAAAACCTAACTTTTCCACAGAAAAGAATGAAACAACAGGAAAATCAACATTGCAGTGAAGAAGTTTGATGTAGGTGTCTGGGTGTTTATATGAGTACAACCAAAAAAAAAAATGTCCCTCGAGCAAGCTAGGAAGGATAATAAATTATCACCAAAGTATTATGGTATGTACAAGGTGTTACAAAATATTGGTACTATGGAATACGAATTGGAACTTCCTGCATCTTCCTGAGTGCACCTAGTTTTCCATGTTTCATGCTTAAATAATGTTATAGGTGGAAAGCTCCCATTTCAAACAATATTGCCAAAACTTGGTGAGGAAGGAAAAATCATATTGGAACCTGAAGTATTCACTAAGACAAGAACTTGACAACTACAAAATCGATCAATTTTTGAGTATCTCATCAAGTGGAAGAACTTACACATTGAGGATTCCACATGGGAGGATGAGAATTTTATACAGAAGCATCCCTAACTACTGAAGCATTGAGGACAACATTTTTCTGAAGGAGAGGAGCATGCTAGGTCCCTATAATACTAGTGTATTCCCTTATTATTATTATCATTGTAGCCCCTTATTATTGTTGTTGTGCCCATGTTGTCCCCATATTGTTATTATTGTGCACCATAGCCCACTATTGTTATTGTTATGCCCTTACATTATTATTGTTATGTTGGCTCTAATTATATTGTGACCCCTTAGACTCCTATATATAGAAAGGAGGTCTTGTCATTTGTATCATCTGAGAATTTTTCATTTATGTAATGTAAAGGAGGTTTCCCCCTCGAAGAGGATGATTTTGAAGTCGTTTACCTATCTTTTTTTCTATTTTTTCAGCTGGTTGCACAACACCCCTTAGACTCCTATATATAGAAAGGAGGTCTTGTCATTTGTATCATCCAAGAATTTTTCATTTATGTAATGTAGAGGATGTTTCCCCCTCGAAGAGGATAACTTTTAGGTCATTGATCTATCTATTTGTGGGTTGGTTTCATAACATTATTAATACTATAAGAGTTCTTGATGTAAAAGCAAAAGAGCCAGTAGTAGTTCAAAACATCCTAAGATCTCCTCCTGGGAGATTTAATCCCAAATTTTCAGCCACTAAGGAAATGACAAACCTCAATTATTTCACATTGGATCAATTGTTTGGCAATCGTACTACCTATGAGATGTGGATTTATAATGTCAAGCCTACAACAATGGAGTCATCCTTCAAAGTATATGAGAAGCCTAAGAAAGAACATGATGCCTCATGTTTTGAATTAGATGAAGAGGAGACCATGTTCACGAGAAAGCTCAAGAGAGGCTTAAACAAGTACAAAGGTAAGCTACCCTTTAAGTGATTTAATTGTGGTAAAGTTAGTCACTATGCTTCAAAGTGTCTTGATAAGAAGACGAATGGGCGTGAATCTAACAATAAGTGTACAATGGTTCAAATGGAGAAAAACTCCAAGAAGAAGAGTTTTTACACTCATGACTTCAAATCCTCTGAAAATGAGGATACCCAATATTTAGATGAAGACACAGCCCATGAAAGCTCAAAATAATTCATGCTTACGGCCATAGAGACATAAGAAGAAGATCATGGTGAGCTTAAAGAGCAAGAAGAAGGTGAAGCTTTCTTAAAGGATGAGATAATTAGTGCTCTTAACGAAATCCAAAGGTTGAGAAAGAAAAATAAAGTATAAAATGAACCATTAGGCGATGATAAAGTTGTAGCTATTGGTGAGCCTTGGTATTGCACCAAGAGTGCTCGAACTCCCAAGGTATCCTCAACTCTATCATTAACCTGGGGTTCATACAAACGTTGAGGTGATAATGCTATATGCACAATAGATGAGATTCTATTCACGCCACCCTAAAATAGGGCATATGATCAATAATATTCTAAGAACATTCCTCCTACTACATTAGTATGAAAGGTAGCTAATGAAGGTGAAATTTAGAAGCTACCTCTATCTATGACAAGGAAAATGCTATTAACTTCAACTTGCACATGCCATAGAAACAATTCATGAAAAGGGAAGAGATAAAATACTTGGAGAAAGGAAACTACATTATCTTGCAGTCATCCATTTAGTTATTAGATCTACTTGTAGAAAAGAATCTAACCTACCAAACCATAATTCTAGATTCTACATACCATATAAGTAGTTCACAGTTCATGTAAATCAATGTTCTATTTGCCTGAAATATGTGATAAGGAAACCAACACTATTATTTTTTTGGAATTAAGGAAAAGGAATGTTTGGAGTGTCCTAAGAGCTTCCCTTAATCATTAAGTCAAAACTTGGGGTCAATATCCATCTAACTATGTCCAAATTGCAGCAAGGATCAAAACTGGTGAAGAAACAGGCTACTACAAGTGTGCTATAGGAGGCTGCTATAGGTGCCCTTTATTGCTACACGATGGCTTGTAATGCTATAGGAGGGATGCTGAGAATATTTAAGAGGTGTAAATGATGGTTTCAAGGTATAGAAATGTGGATTTATATTGAGATAGATGACTTAAGGGTGGCCAAATCCCCTAGCCAAGCTCAAAGCCTTTTGAAGGCATGTTTTGCACTAGGAGGGATGCTCTTGGCAGTACTATGAAAATGAACTCATGAACATAATTTTTAGGAAAACATTTTGTGTTTGCAGTAGAAGGTGGGGAATTCCAAGATGGAGGTGGTGAAGGTTCCCTTCGCTGCATATCCAAATAACCCTGTAATAATTACATGCATATACCCATCTATCATTGAGAAAATGAAACAAATAGTAGTGGAAAATATGTGTTGAATTTAAATGCTATCTAATATATGCCAAAACTATGATCTAATCAATGAACCAACTCCTAAGCTACAACAAGCACATTAAAAATAAGATGAATAACAAAAATCTTCTTCCAAGAAATCATAAACATAATGCTCTTGGACTGTGGTTATCAATCCTTCTATTCATGCTCTCATGAGAGAGACGAGGTAGAGGCTTTAATCATGGATTTTCATGGATTATTCTCTACTGAAACGCAAGAAGCTAAAATTGCTCCGTACTAAAAGAGATAAAAATACACAAAAGGTGCCTAAGCCACTGGGGTTGGGTCCTTACCCAAGAGCCTCAGACCTTTGGAACTATCTCAGTGATGAATCAATAAGCAACTCCTCATTATCATTGAATCAATGTTTAATACATTACATAACAGTAAAAGATAGCAGTATCTACCTAGATGAAAACATAACTTGAATCCTAATGAGCTCTTTAACATGCTTATTTATACAAGAGAGTATATTCTAGTAGCTCCCTAAAAAAAAGAAATATTTTTCTCCCACAACTTGAGAATGGTGGATCTTGGTCCTCATTACTTTCACTTTATTGGATGCTAATGACCTCATTAATTTCACTTGCTTGGATGCCAATGAACTCAAGCTGATGAGAGATAGAGTGTTGTGATCTTGGGATGATTGAGGGAGTTAAAGAGGTGGACAACCACCTAGATTCTATCCTTGATGTCTACTTCGAACCCTTGCATAGAAATCATCTCAAAAATGGCTCCATTTCCTAAAATTGAACCATATTAGGTCACATGACATAACAAACATCTTTTATCCTTCTCACTAAGCATAATATAACAAAAAATGTAAATAAATGTGAGAAATAGATAGTTCTAAAGCTAGAGGATGGCATCATGACCCTTATAATGTACCTATTGATGAGACTCATAAGCTATTGAATTGTTTCTCTTGCAAATTAAATAAGGTGTGAAGATAAAAAAAAACAATGAGATGCTCAAAGAGAAAAGTCAAGTATGTGAGCTTGAAGGAGAAATTGTTTCATGAATAAAAGAGCTTGAAAAGGATAAAGCACAATGGAGTTTTAAATAGAAATTTTGTAAAGGGACTAATTGTTTAAATGAAATTCTTGAATCACATAGACCCTCACATGTTGGAATTGACTTGGTATTTGAGGCTAAGTAAAGCTTAACAATTTATGTGAAAGGTAACAAAATTAATTACTTTTAATGAAGCTGTGAAAAACGTGACTAGTATAGGCAAAACAAAATTAAAGTTGTAATCACAAGAAAAAGGTGCAATTCGAATATCAGTAATTTGACTCAATAATGGAGAAATAAAATAGGAGAGATAAAACAAATTAGTCAACTAAGAGGTTCTCATCATAGACAAGATTGATTCCCTTAAAGGGTAATTCATTGAAGCTTCAAAAATTAGTTCACATCGAGGTACAAGGACATATTTCTAGGATTTTTCTTTACCTATAGTAATTAAGGGCATAAGTTTGTAAACTACCAGGGGAACGGTAGATCAGACCACAAAGAAGAATTTATTATCCTAAAACTAATTTTCTAGATAAAGGAAAAATAGACCTGGTTTCAACAATTCATTTTCTCCACTAAATAAGTTGATTCAATGCTACATCTGTCAGAATTATGGTCACATAGTAGTTGATTGCACACTTAGGAACAAAACCCTAGCTACTGAAATCAAGCAATCATACCAACAACCTAAGGTATGTAAGCATAAGACAATTTTTTTATATTTTTTATATGGTGTTATATGCTTGGAATGATGGAAACCATTGGTATGTTGATAGTGGTTGTTCCAGGCACATGTCAAGAGAAAAAAGTAAGTTTTTGTTAAGGAAGCTTGTTAGTAAAGGTAATGTAAGGATTGTAAATAATGATATAGGAAATATTATGGGAAAATGGATTATTAGTTTTGTTAATGAAAGAGGTAAGGATAAGGATGTCTTGTTTTCTCATGGCCTAAAACATAATTTTCTCATTGTTTCCCAGATGTGTGACCAAGTCTATGATGTATTATTTAGATCTAAGAATTTTCAAATCAAGTCTTCATGCATAGGAGAGGTAGTAGCTGAAGCTATACGAATGAAAAATAATGTTTATGTTATGAAAGAAAGAATAGAAAAATGTCGTCTAAAAAAGATTAATGAGACTTGGTTGTGATATCAAATACTAGGACATCTGAATTTTGATTGGATTATTAAGATAGGAAAGAAGAGCACTGCTAGAGATCTTCCAAACCTATCTGATATAGAGAACACCATTTACAAATATTTTTGGATTGAAGAACAAACATGTGCTTCATTCAAATCGAAGGAGGACTCATTAACCAAACCATTGTAGTTGGTACACATTGACATGTGTGCTCCTTCAATAAATTAGTCACCCTCAGGTAAGATATAATTCATTTTTATCATTGATGATTTTAGCAGAATGATATAGGTAGAATTTTTAAGAGAAAAACTAGATTCCTTTGAAAATTTCAATCATTTTTAGGCCATGGTTAAGAATGAGATAGATTGTAAAATAAAAGTCATATGGTATGATAATAGTGGTGAGTTTACCTCCAAATATTTCAAATACTTTTGTAAGGACCAAAGCATCAAAATATAATTCACAATAGCAAAGACCCCATAGAAGAATGGAATAGTAGAGAGATCAAATAGATTGGTCTAATAGCTGATTGGAGCCATGATGAGTGAAAGAAGCATACCAAAAAGATATTGCGCTAAAGGAATACATGAAATTTGATAAAACCCAATATCTCTATGGTATGGGAGACCAACAATAGTGATAAAAATCAATATGAGCTATGGTATGGTAGACTGAAAATAGTTAAGCATTCTAGAGTATTTGGGAGAAAATGATACATCAAGAACAATTATGGAAAGCTTTATAAGTTCAATGCAAGAGATGGTGAAGGTAATTTTATTGGGTACTCTAGAAATAGAAAAGGCTACAAATGCTACAACAATAAATCAAGAAGGATGGTTGACTGCATTGATGTTAAAGTTGATGGGCACATCTATTTTGCAATTAAACAACCTCTAATGATCAAATCATCCATGACAAGTGTTTGGAAATATTGAGGGGGGGAGGGGGGTAAATCATTATTCCTTAGCAATTAACACTTTTAAGTCTTTTTAGAGAATTATTTAATCTTCAATTATTATTAATGTTTATCTAGTAACAATAGTAAACAATAAAACACAATAGGCAGAAGAATTTTAGGTGGAAAACCCCATATAGGTCAAAAACCACTTAAATTATTTCTAATAAATTTCTTTAATCTTCATCCCCAAATGAAATGAAAGTTAGAACTTCTTAGAATTCTATAAAATCATTCTTCTCTAGCTCCCATTGGAAGGACTCCCCAATGCCCTGGTTTCTTCAATAGTTAATTGAATGGATGCCTCAACATCCTAGATCAACATACTACCCTGAAGTGTTCAAAGGCTCCAACCTATAGGTGACTTCATGCACCTGCCTAGCACCTCCCTAGCACCTCCCTACCACCCTATAATGATCAAAAGTGAGACAAGAGTGTGGATTCTCGTACCAGGGATAATGATCCACGATACAATATGATTTACAATTTTCTTGAACTTGACCAAACACCCAATCACACTATGACCTGCAAACCAACAATGAAATTATCCAAATAGTGACTCCTATACCTCCCAACAGTTCTTCTTCCACTCTAGGTAGATTAACTCTTTTACAGTAATGACTCTTTCAATGATGACCCATTTACAAATTTACAATGATGACTATTTTACAGCACTGGCTTTTGGACAAGACCTAACACTTGACTTGAAATTTCTTCTTGGATCACTTGCAGTTGCTAAGGTACTATTGTGCTTATTTCAAGTAATGGTACTTTGGCATTGCATGTCCTTTTAGTATGTGTCAAAGTTGTTCTAAAGTGTCATCCCTCCTGCACATGCATTAACAAGCAAGGCCCAAACAAATACAAAACAATATACTTACGTTGTCCTATAAACAAATATGTCAGAGATGATAATACAAATTCAAATGCAAACACTAATTATAGATACATTACTATAACAAACACACCCTTGACTGTTTATGTGTGGTCCTTACTGCAGTGAGCCTTGAATGTATACTTTTTCTTGCCTTCTAGGAGCTTGACTTTGAATCTTTTGTATCTATGTAATTGTGGATCTCCAAGCCATGAAATTTTGTCTTATGGTATCCCTATGATTTTTTTTCCAAACCCATAGGTTTGATCGATATTGGATTCTTCAAGAAAGAGTTATGTGCAATCTTTTACAATGACCTGATTATAGACTCGTTCAATAGAGAAAACTTGTAGGAAGTGCCATGTGTCACTGTTTCGAACGTCGGCCCTGAAAATGATACCTAAAAAAATAATTTATGCCCTCTTTCTATCACTATTTACTAAATTTGAATCCAATTCTCAGAGAGAATGTTATGACAATTTTCCCAAGGTCACCTATTTGACATGGAATTCAGGAGCCTGCAAAACCCTAACTTACTCAAATCATATATATGAACATACAGTGAATCAAGATTGGACATTTTGTCACGAATTTTATCAAGATTGTGTCTCAAATAGGTTGTAATTCAAGCTTCTAAATCTTCATATAAAAGTAGTTATAACAAAAATACCACGATGGAATCTTTGAAGCAGTGAAATCCTAGAATCCAAGGCTCTAAACATGCTTCAAAATAGACCTTCAAAGTTTATTATAATTTTGTTCCCTAACCAGACCTCAACGAAACCTTAAACTCCTTGGAACAGATCTTGCGTTAGAATCTCATGAGGGCCAGAAAATTATGGAGGTATTATCATAAGATAGTTCGTTTAAAAGTGCTTCCATGAGGACGATATGAGGGTCACAATTTATAGAAATTCTTAGTTTGAGAGGGTCTTTAAAAAATGAACATTGGAGGGTTTATACGAGCTTAAAGCATTATTAACTATTGACTATTCAGTGATCACAACCAATGATGAGTGCCATGCCACAACCCCATGGGGTTTTATCACACTAATTGGAGTTACTAAATTCAAGCACGAATATATCTCAAACGTGAAGAACTACGTGGCATGCCATATACCAGTAGAAAAATATAACGAAGTGGAATCCATATACAATATCCTTGACTTAGAATAGGATGTGTTATCAAGTCAAAATTCCCATGAAAGATCGGTGTAGCCCCTAGTGGTGCTTGGGTTGACATCAATGACAACCACTGATCAACAATACCCCACTTTGGCATTAATGGTAATAGATGTACTCCCCCTGGAATCATGACACCTCTTCCAACTACTTTCTCTCCCTCTTTTTCATCAATGGCAAAGGGCAGCGCCCCCTAAAAAATTGTCACCTGCAGACCTACACACACCTCCACTCCCCCTTTCTACTTAGTTAATTAGATAAAGAGTCTAATGAGAACTTCGGAGAATCCCAAGATTTTGGTGAAGATGTTGGCATTATGATACAAGTATTTTCCCTGATGGCAACACTATAGGTCAAATCAGTTTTGATAAGAGGCTAACAGGAATATTCAGAGGCAATAGGTCAGTGGTATAGAGGATCAGGAAGATGGAACTAAGGTCTATTAATCAAAATAAAGAAGTTAAAGAAAGAAGATGATGTAAGGGTAGTTTAAGAGATACACGTAGGTTAACTTAGTCCATGGAGTGAATACACGTAGGTTAACTTAGTCCATGGAGTGAATACACGTAGGTACTCATAACAGAAATAGCGTATAACGTACACATGCACTCCCCAAGAAGGCAAAGTGTGTACATGTTGAAAACCATAGTTTTTGTTTGAGGTATTTGGTCCAAGGTATCTTTGGACCATGATATTGATGCGAGGTATTTAGTGCGTGGTATTTGATCCAAGGTATTGGTCCTAAGTGAATTCAGTCCGTGGTATTGAGAAAGGCCAAAAACTATATAAAGAAGAGAGGATCATAAGGCCAGATGTGTAAGAGAATAAGATTCTACGGAATACTTCTATCTAAAGTATAGTTTATGCTGCAGGGTTATGTTTGGGACTAGATCTGAAATATTTATGTGCACCTTGAGTTCAATATTGGATCAGGATCATGAGACTTGAAATGACTTATTCTTGAATGATCTGATATTGGTTGAGGCTAGACCTAATTTTTTGCGTCTATTTTATTCATTATCTATCATGATCTGGGTTTTTCTGAAGTCTGGAATTGCAAAAAAGTTCTGAGTCAATATTTGTAGATCTGCACGCAGGTTCATCTCAGCAAAAGGGCGTATACACGCAGGTTTTGTTCTTTCAAGTAGTGTATAAAAAAGAAAGGCTTGATGTTCAGAGATGACTGATCTATCATATCAATATTGCTGATTTATTACTGCTTCTATTTTACTATTGTCTGTCAATGAAGTCTTCTTAGATCTGAATGTAAATCTGAATGCATAAGGAGGTTGATACTTGATTTATTGTATAAGTGAGAATAAGTGTTTTATGTTTCCTTCCTATGTAAAGTTCTGTAAGTTGACAATAGAATTTCAATACACTACTGGTTGGTACAATTTGTGATTCAGAGATTTTATGATTCATAATATTTAGAGGTGTACACAGGGTGGGCTGAAGGAAGTAGCATATACACACTTGTTTTCTTCGTTGAAGTAGCATATACAGTCTGACACATGAATTTTTGAGGTTGCAGTTGCTTCTGAATGTTGATATAGGTTTTTGGGTTCAACACAGTGTTCTGATGATAGTGATTTGATTGTTTCATATTAACTGCATGTTGGTTGATGAAGTTTGATTTTCTAAATTTCTGATGGGTTATTGATGAGTCAAGGTCTTCATATGTCATGATATGTGCCAGGAGCATCCAATCTAAAAATTCATGAAACATGGTCCTTGGTGGAAGAGTGGAGTTTTCTATAGGCTGGCACCTATGTTCTAGTAAACATATTGGCTAGTACAAGAGCTAGGGTGTTGTAGCTCCCTTCCAGTAGACGCTGGAGAACAAGAGAAGGTCGTAACCTTCTATAGGTAGAATCTTGTGTACTAGTATGAGTCTGCACCAATAGAATATTCTAAATAGATTTTCTTATTATTAAAATAAGACAGAGACAAAATCACTAGGTGGTTTTCACCCACATTGGGTTTCCACCTTAAATCTTGGTGTTCATGTGTGTTTCTTAAGTGCAATGGTTTATTATGTTTATACTGCACATGGTTATTGTTTAATGATTGATGAAGTACTGATGCACTGATTAAAGATCAACATATGATGAATTAAATGAATCATAAGTTTACTGCATAAATGTTCGTTGCATGTACATGCTAGTTCCCCCCTCTGAAGTAGCGTATATAAATTTGATTATGAAAAAAAGAATTATTCATCTGATAAACTGATTCACCCCCTCTCGGTATTATTTCCAACAATTAGTATCGAAGCCAAGTTCTTTAGAATAAGCTTGATCACTTGAAGGAAGATCCATTAAGATGAATAATAATGAAAGAATGGGATCCATCAGACTGCCAATATTCAATGGGAGAAACATTTTTTATTGGAAAATAAGAACTACAACCTATCTACAATCTCTTGGAACAGATGTTTGGGAAATTTTGGAAGGATGATATAAATTTCCAATAGCAATTCCTATAGAAAAGGTAGGTAAAAAGCAATATGAAACCAATGCCAAAGCTGTCAATACTTTATTGGGAATTTTGTCATAATCAGAGTTTTTCAAAGTCATGCAGCTCAAATCAGCTAAAGAGATATGGGAAAAAATCATCCAGAGCTACGAAGGAGACTCTTAGGTAAAATGTGCTAAGCTTTAAACTCTCAAAATTCAGTATGAAACTCTTAAGATGCATAGTGATGAGAATATATCTAGTTACTTCTTACGTATAGATGAGGTTGTTAATTGTATGAAGAATTTGGGTGAAGAAATAAAGGAAGTTACCTTAGTTGAGAAAATTTTGAAATCCTTGTCTGCTAAGTTTGAATCAAAAGTGTCTACCATAGAAGAAAAACAGGATCTATGGAATATCACCATGACACAGCTTCACAGAATCCTAACTGTTTTTGAGATGAGAAGAGGGAGTCCATCATATATGAGTGAAGCCACATTTAAAGCTTCAAAAAAAAGAAAAGAAAAGGAAGAACACAATGAATCAGGACACATTTCAGAAGAAGAAGATGAGGTAAACTTTGTCAAGAAGCTTCAATGGGGTTCTGGAAGGTTCAGAGGTAAGCTACCTTTCAAATGCTTTGATTGTGGTAGAGTCAGTCATTATGCTACCAGATGTCCTCATAAAGATAAATATGGAAAAGGTAAGGAATATGCAAAAGGGAATAGGAAACAAGTCATGAATAAAAGGAGTTACTATACTCACGAAGATGGCGATGGTTTATCTAATAGTGATTAAGATGAAACTGGTCAATATTATAGACTTCTCATGGCTTATATAGCGATGATTTTTGGGATAGTTTAGAAGAGGATAGTGATGGTTTATCTAATAGTGATGATTATAGACTTCTCATGGCTTATGACAATGATGATTTTTGGGATGCTTTAGAAGAGGAAAACTTTCACGAATAAATCTCTAAACTCAAAATCTATTTAGAAGGAAAGAATATGATCATAGATACCTTGACATACCAACTTGCTGAAAAGGAAAAACACAATGAAAAACTAGAATGTGAAATTGTGGGTCTAAGAAAAGATCTTGAGAAAACAGAATCTCTCAATCTTAGATTTGGTAAAGGATCAGAAAATTTAAATGAAATTATCAAATTTTAGCATTCTCCTTTGATAAAGATAGGTCTTGGATATACTAAAGAAGCATCTCAATCACAGAAGCCATCAACCTCCACCAAAAGCTATCTTGATGCAGCAAAGACCAGTGAACAATATGACAATCATCAGTAAAGGCATAAAGTTGATCACCAGGTAAATCATACTTAATTTGCTCCAAAGATGAATATCAATAGAAGCCACAACCAACCTCAGGAAAATCATACTCAATTTTCTCTAAAAATGAATATGAATAGAAACTACAATCAATAGGTAAATAGATTCGATAGTCGTAGAAACTTTTTAGGCCACTATAATACTAGTGATTCCCCCATTACTATAGTCATTGTATCCCTTATTGTTATTATTGTGCCAAAATTGTCCCCATATTATTATTAGTATGTCCCATAGAAACCCACTATTGTTATTTTTGTGCCCTTATGTTATTACTGTTATGTCGGCTTGATTATATTATGACCCCTTAGACTGTTATATATAGAAGGGAGGTTTAGTCATTTGAATCATCCAATAATTATTCATTTGTGTAATGTAAAGGAGGTTTCCCCCTCGAAGAGGCTAAAACCTAAAGCGTTGATCTATCTTTTTATCTTTTTGTGAGCTGGTTTCCTAAAATTTCATATCGGAGCTTTGGATTCTAAGGTTTTGCTACTCCTGCTCCAAATAGGTCATCCTGGAATTTTCGCTATAAAATTTTTCTACAATGTTTCGGAAGAAAAAAAAAACTATTTGAGATGAAATCACTGTAAACCTCAGGTCCAACTTTTAGAGCTTGTCTCACTATATTTTCAGAGATATGATCTGAGAAAATGAGGGTTTTCGCAAGCTCCAGAATTTAAACTAAAACAGGTCATCATGGGATTTTCGCTATACATATTTCGATACAAATTTTCAGAAGCTAAAAAAAAACCCATTTGAGAAGAAATTGGTGTGAACCTTGGCTCCAAATTTCAAATCCTGTCTCACTATATTTTCGGAGATGTAATCTGAGGAATTTAGGGTTTTTGTAAACCCCCGAATTGCATTTAAAAAATGTCACCTAGGGAAAATCACCATAACTTTTGTTTTGAGCATCCGATTGAAATTTCCTAAGAATTTTCATAAATAGGATGACTTGTAGACTTCTGTGTATCAGTTTCAAGTACTAAGGTCGAAACAGTGACTCGTGGCACGTCGTACACATTCACTCTATTGAACTAATTCATAATCAAGTCACCGTGTGAGGTTTGGCATAACTCTTCCTTGGAGAATACAATCTTGATCAGACTTATGGGGTTAGAAAGATAACTTGAAGGGCTACTGCAGGACAGGATTTTAGATATTTGAGATTCGCAGTTACAAAGATAAAACAGATTCAATATCAAGCTCTTACAAGGTGAAAAAAAGGTGTTTAATTTTATCTAAATTTTGCATAAGATTGGTTTGAAAAATTAGTTTGAAGGAATTCAAAGGGAATAGTGAAGAATTATTAGCATTAATTAATTCCCCATAGAAAGAAAATGGAAACACCTAGTAAGCAACCTGAAAGCTCTAGCATTACTCATGAAGAAGAGGAAGAAATGCAACATGATATATCAAAATTACAAGACCAAGTGCAACAAATTTCATTCCCACTAAAGGTAAATGAAGCCAAGATGAATGGTGTGGAAACTAATATGAATGGCATTCACGTTAATATGGAAGCTAAGATGGATGGCATGGAAGCTATGATGAATGGCATGGATGCTAAGATGAATGGCATGGACGATAAGATGGAAGAATTGAAGATAAATTTGAATAAGTTGCTACAAGAAATGGTCACTAATGGTGAAAGGGTAGTAAATGAAACTCATGATGAGAACAAAAGAAATGTTAATCATGATTTCATAGACTCTAATGTTGGATTGAAGACCCACCATGTTCCAAAAATTGATATGAGGAAGTTTGATGGCAAGGATCCCCAAACATGGATACTATAGATGGAGCAATTTTTTGATCTCCATAATGTGCAAAACACACAAAAGGTATGTATTGCAACTTTATATTTGGAACCAAATCAGTTTGTATGGTATTGATGACTTTTCTCTCATAAGAAAATTGTCACTTGTGCAATTTTTACGAAAGAAATGATCACACATTATGAGGATACCAAAATCAACACCTTTTTTAGCTAATTGATAAATCTCAAACAAGAGGGTTCAATGATGGAGCACATTGAGGACTTCCAAAAATTGAACATAAGGGTAAAATATATTCCAGAGGAGCATAGGATTGATGTGTTCATAGGGACATTAAAGGAAAATATCGAACATGAGGTTCACCTTTGGGAACCTGAATCATTGGAGAAGGCATTCGGGTTAGCAAGAAAAATGGAAAGAAAATTGTGGCAACCAGGAAGCCTACCACTCATAACTATAAAGATGGAAGTGTTTTTGCCCCTAACCTTCCACAATCTACAAGGTTGACACCACAACAATTGGAATAAGAAAGAGAAAAAGGGCTTTGTTACAGTTTTGGTAACAAGGACATGAAAGGTCATAAGCATGCCGAGAAGAGATTATTCTACATAGATTGTGAAGAGGAGGAAGAAAAGGAACAAGAAATGTTAAAAGAAGAGGATATACTGCAAGAACAAACCCTAGATAAAGAAGAAATGAATCCAACCATATCTTGTAATGCATTGGCTGGAATTACCACTCCTCAAACTATCAAGATACAAGGACATATCAAGAAGAAAATGGTAATAGTGTTGATTGATTCGGGAAGTGCCCATAATTTTATTCATTTTAATATAGCAAAGGAATTGAATTGGTTCCTATATCTAGCACCAGAGTGTCAAGTGATGGTTGCAAGTGGAGGAACCATAAATTGCTCTAGAAAGTGCCATAATATCAAGCTATCAATGGGAGAATATGTATTGAATAGCCCAATGCTTTCCATTCCAATGGGTGGTGTTGATGCTGTACTAGAAGTCCAATGGCTATAATCCTTAGGTACAATAGCTTTGAATTTTCAATAACTTCTCATGAAATTTTGTGCAGAAGGAAAGGAAGTTGAACTAAGGGGTATTACAAGGAAACCATGAAAGATAATAAGCTCTAATGGTATGACAAAGCTTCTAAAAAAGGAACAACGAGGTGTAATTCCACAATTATGTTTGCTAGAGGTTCCCATGTCAAAATCATCTATTTCTCCATATCTCCAAAAAGTCTTGGACAATCATTCCAATCTATTTGTGAATCCCAAAGGTCTCTGACCTATTCGTGATCATTATCATGCTATTCATTTGATTCCAGGAAGTGTTCCTCCGAACATCAGGCCGTACAGATATCCCTATGCTCAAAAGAGTGAAATTGAACGTATGGTTGCAGAAATGCTAGAGGCCGGTATAATTCAACCTAGTCAAAGTTCTTTCTCTGCTCCAGTAGTATTGGTGCACAAGAAGGATGCATCATGGCACATGTGTCTACATTATAGGTAGGTCAACAAGCTCACTTGATCCAGGTGGATATTGGTGGCCACCTGCCAAGTCCACCTGGACCCCCACCATTGTCTTTCTCAGCATTTTCAGTTTCCTTAATTGTAGCACAACTTACTATTTTTAGCAGTTTTTCGAGTCCTGAACTTCCGGAGCCATTTTGAGGCCCTAAACAACGTTTTTTGGGGAATCCAGGGGCAACATTGGTCCATGGAATGGACCGATGTTGCCCGGTCCAACAATGATAGTGCTCGGATAGATCTTTCTAATGAGCTATTGTACGTGTCAAACGGAGATCATATGCCAAAGTTACGAGCCCGGGAAGTTGGTGTACCAATTTACACCCAAACGGGGCCCACAGTTTGGCGTTTCATCTCCTAGGGTTAGGTTTTGGAATGTTAAGGGTTTTCCATTGTTTCTCAACAATAAATAGGCCTTCGAGCCTCATTGTAACACAGTTCAGAGGCATGTAGCCACCACATCTCTTCTCAGAGATAAGCTACCATTGCCCTAGCTGGTTTATTTCCATTTCTGGTTGTAAGCATATTTCAGTATTTTCCATTAATGAAATGAAGTATTATTTCCGCTGCATGTTTGTGTATATGGTTATCTCTGTAATTTGTTGCGTTCCTGTTTAAATCCGGATCAGTGGTATGAGAGCGGTCTGCTTTTTCTCTGTTTTTCTTTGCATGTCCCCAACAAGGTCGGGATATAAGGAGTTAGGGCTTGAACTGGATGAACCTTTGCAAGACCAGCCTCGCAAATCCCGACGGCCTCCCATGGCGGACGAGAAGAAAGAGAAGGGGGCAGGAGATCCCATCAAAATCTTGCTCGAAGAAGCCCTCGAGCGACAACGGAACGCGATGATGGACAACTTTGCCCAGATCCTTCAGCGACTACCCAGAAGCAACGCATCGGCTTCCAGCAGCTACTCTGGAAACGCCACACCCTTTAAGGTACAAGTTAATTTTGAAATCCCCATATTCGAGGGTCAGATAGACGCAGATGTCGTAGATAAATGGTTAAATCTGCTAGAGGGTTATTTTTCTGTTCATGAATTTTCGAGTCGGGAAAAGATTGTTTTTGCTCTTCTCAAAGCAGCCCCCCACGTCAAGGACTGGTGGGAAACCTACTGCGAGCAGAAGGATGAAAGTACTGGCTCACTCTTTTCAGCCACACCCACCTGGGATTCGTTCCGGGATGCCATCAAGGAGCAGTACTACCCTGTCGGAAGCTATGAGGATGAATACATAAAGTGGACCACGCTGCGGCAGGGAAGGGACCAAGATGTGCCGGAGTTCACCAATCTTTTCCATACCCTTCGCACAAAGTTGGGTATCAAGGATTCGGAGCAACATTTGATACTCAAATACCGTGGCTGCCTGCACAAGTACATCCAGGAAGAAATACAATTCCTAAACATCCCCTCGCTCGGCGCAGCATACCGATATGCCGTCAAAGTCGAGCAAAAGTTTAAACAAAAGAAGCGAGACTTTGGATCTGCGAATCCGAAGCAGGGGAAAGGTGCCCCTAAACCACAGAACAAAGGACAAAGCCAAGGCGGGATAGCCCAAGACAACTAGCCGAAGCCGCAAGCAAAGAACAGCGCCGCGAAGCCGAAAAAGGACACTGGAAAATGGTGCGAGTTCCATAAGAGATCCACTCACAACACAAGTGAGTGTCGGGCCAAGCAGTCACTGGTGGCTAAGCTAAAGGTTTCAGAATCAGATGCATGTTCCGACTCTGAGTCAGAACCCGATAAGGGGTATGAAAAAGGGAAGCAGATCATTGATGCAGATCCCAGCGCCACTGTTGTTACCGCAAAGATCCAGAAAAATGAACTCGAAGATCCAGAGGAGGAGGAGCGTCTCTTCCACTCCCAGATGTGGGTAAAGGGCTCCCCGATACAGTTCATTGTTGATAGCGGGAGTCAAAAGAACCTCATTTCGGCAGAGGTCGTGAAGCGGTTGGGCTTACCGACCACAGCACATCCACAACCATACACCATTGGGTGGCTTCACCAAGGACTAGATCTTCGCGAGTGTCGCCTTCCATACA
This sequence comes from Pinus tabuliformis, assembly GCA_031772625.1. Classification (NCBI taxonomy): domain Eukaryota; kingdom Viridiplantae; phylum Streptophyta; class Pinopsida; order Pinales; family Pinaceae; genus Pinus; species Pinus tabuliformis. The sequence goes on from CM062817.1 coordinate 548,589,068, forward strand.
ACATCAAGCCCTTCACGGATGAGGTATTGTGTGACATTGCTCCCCTTGAAGTTTGTGATGTATTACTAGGACAACCATACTTGTGGAAGTGACATGCTGTGTATGAATCAAGGCCCCGTGCTGTTATTATTACATTGGGAAATAAGTTGTGCAGGATACCAGAGGTAGCACCACCTGCCGCCCTCTCTTTGATTACTGCAAAACAATGCAGTAAGATCATTTCCAAAACCAGGAAATTTGTTTTCCTGATGATACGCCCTCAAGGAAAGAAGAAGACAGTGGCCGCGGCCTCCAAACGGGGTCCCTCTGCACGACAACTACAGATGGACAAGGTTGTGGAGGAGTACGAGGACATCTTCACCTCCCCGGCAGGGGTTCCTCTGCACTGTCAAGTCAAGCACTCCATCGATCTGACCCCAGGTGCGCCGCTACCCAATGGACCAATTTATCGGCGCTCCGTTCTGGAGAACGATGAAATCTAGAGGCAGATTCAGGAGCTCCTGCAGAAAGGTCACATCCGTCCGAGTTCATCGCCCTGTGGGAGCCCGATCGTGTTGGTACAGAAGAAGGATGGGACATGGAGACTCTGTATTGACTATCGGGCGCTGAACAAGATCACTGCCCGTAATAGGTACCCGATCCTACGGATTGATGACCTCCTAGACCAACTAAAGGGGGCAAAATATTTCAGCAAGATCGATCTGAAGTCAGGATATCACCAGGTACCAATCGAACCCTCCGATGTGTGGAAGACTACCTTCCAATCCAAGGAGGGCCTCTTCGAATGGTTGGTCATGCCTTTCGGATTGACGAATGCTCCTGCAACCTTTATGAGGCTAATGGATGACATCTTGCGGCCATTCACCAACTCCTTTGTAGTAGTATAATTGGATGACATTCTGATCTTCAGCCAGAGTTGGGAAGAGCACCTCCACCACATCCGACAGGTTCTCCAAACACTGCGGCAACACAAGCTATGTGCCAATTTGGAGAAATGCACTTTTGGCATGACCCAGGTTCAGTATCTGGGATACATCATTGATGAATAGGGGGTGCATGTCGATCTGGCCAAGATCTAAGTCATTCGGGATTGGCCCTCTCCAACCACTCTAACAGAGCTCCGTAGCTTTCTAGGTCTTGCCAACTTCTACCGCAGGTTTGTGTTGGGGTTTTCTCATATTTCTTGGCCCTTGAGTCAAGTCACCAAGGGCGGGGCGAAAGCAAAATTCTTTTGGTCCGAATCTCAACAGAAGGCATTCAGGGAATTGAAGGATCGCCTCTGCACAGCACCAGTGCTCGCGTTACCAGATTTACAACAACCATTTGAGGTCGAGACAGATGCCTCTGACTATGCTATTGGGGCAGTCCTTACTCAACATGGACATCTAGTGGCATATCACAGTGAAACACTTTCAGACACAGTCCGAAAGTACCCCACTTATGATAAAGAGATGTATTCCATTGTACAGGCCTGCCGACAATGGAAGCATTACATTTTGGGGAAGGAAACGGTCATCCACACAGACCACCGACCTCTGCAGTTCATACAGACCCAAGGGAAATTGCAGAATGATCGCCATCAGAAGTGGTCTACATACCTGCAACAGTTTCACTTGAATATCAAGTATAAAAAGGGCAGCACCAATAATGTTGCCGATTGCCTCAGTCGGCCACCGATCATGGCGCTGACCACCGTGCTCAACTCTTGTGGGCACGAGACTGCGGATAGGCCACTTCTCTACAAAAGCGACCCAGAATTCGGCCACACATACCAGACACTCTTGGAAGGTCGGCATGTTGCAGATTTTCACCTCCAGGACGCCCTATTATGCCACCTCGGTCACCTTTGTTTCCTTCAAGCGAGCGTGCCAAGATGATTTGGGAAGCACACTACAGTCGGGCTGCTAGGCATTTCGGGGTCGAGAAAACAGTGGCAGTACTGCAAAATTATTTCTATTGGCCGAATCTTCGACAAGATGTTGGGAAGTACATCCGATCATGTACTGCCTGTGCCATTGCCAAACCGACCATTAAGAAGCACGGCCTCTATACCCCGTTGCCTACCCCTAGTCAACCTTGGGAATCCATCTCCATGGATTACATGTTAGGCCTTCCTTCCACTAAGCATGGAAATGACTGTGTTTTTGTGGTCGTCGACAGGTTCTCGAAGATGGCCATTATGATGGCCTGCAAGAAGAATATCACAGCAGAAGCCACTGCTAAAATCTTCTTTGAGCGAGTGTGGGTGCACTTTGGGATCCCACAGTCTATCATCTCAGATCGGGACAGTCGGTTTCTCAGCACATTTTGGTCCAGTCTCTGGTCAATGCTGGACACCAAACTCATGAAGTCCACAGCCTTCCATCCTCAAACTGATGGCCAGACAGAGGTTGTCAACAGGATGATTGTGCACATTCTGCGCATGTATAACTCAAAGCATCCACGCACATGGGACAAAAGCCTCCCCTATGTTCAACACAGCTACAACCGAGCTCTTCACAGCTCCACTGGCCATAGCCCTTTTCTGGTGGGTTTAGGATTCCAGCCACTATGCCCCATTGATGTGGCCATGCCCCTTGCAGCTACTCACATGAATTCAGCTCATGTCCAGTCCGAAATAGATAAGGCCACCAGCTTCATTGAGCGCATCCAACATATTCGCCAGCAGGTCCATGACATTCTTGAGAAATCAAATGCCAAGTAGAAGCAGCGACATGATCAACACCGGGTGCCACACAAGTTTCAGGTGGGCGACAAAGTCTGGTTGCATTTGCAAAAGGAACGCCTTACTGGAGCCTATCGGAAATTGAGACCAATCCGATATGGTCCTTACACCATTACTAAGGCGATGGGAGACAATTCATTTGAGCTCAACATTCCCCCATTCCTTGGCCTGCACCCAGTGTTCAATGTGGACCGCCTTCGGCCATACTTTCCACCATTGCTAGACACATCCGACATTGCAGAACAACTCAAACCCACAGAATTAAATCCAGATTGCATGGAACAAGCTGCAACTGATTGGATCATGGACACACAGATCAAGAACACTCGCCAACAGAATATCCAACTGTATCGAGTTGTCAAAGCAGGCCAACTCCTTCAGCAGGGCAACTGGCTCACCAGGGAACAAGTTCAACAGAAGTTTCCTCATCTCATGGAGGAGCTCAACGCAATGGGGACCATTTCTTCCTAAGGGGGGAGGAATGATCCAGGTGGATATTGGTGGCCACCTGCCAAGTCCACCTGGACCCCCACCATTGTCTTTCTCAGCATTTTCAGTTTCCTTAATTGTAGCACAACTTACTATTTTTAGCAGTTTTTCGGGTCCTGAACTTCCAGAGCCGTTTTGAGGCCCTAAACGACGTTTTTTGGGGAATCCAGGGGCAACATCGATCCATTCCATGGATCGATGTTTCCCATTCCAACAATGATAGTGCTCGGATAGATCTTTCTAATGAGCTATTGTACGCGTCAAACGGAGATCATATGCCAAAGTTACGACCCCGGGAAGTTGGTGTACCAATTTACCCCCAAACGGGGCCCACAGTTTGGCGTTTCATCTCCTAGGGTTAGGTTTTGGAATGTTAAGGGTTTTCCATTGTTTCTCAACAATAAATAGGCCTTTGAGCCTCATTGTAACACAGTTCAGAGGCATGTAGCCACCACATCTCTTCTCAGAGATAAGCTACCATCGCCCTAGCTGGTTTATTTCCATTTCTGGTTGTAAGCATATTTCAGTATTTTCCATTAATGAAATGAAGTATTATTTCCGCTGCATGTTTGTGTATATGGTTATCTCTGTAATTTGTTGCGTTCCTGTTTAAATCCGGATCATCACTATTAAAGATAACTTTCCCATTCCTGTCATTGATGAATTGTTGGATGAATTGCGTGGACCAATTTACTTCACCAAGTTGGATCATTGTTCAGGATATCATCAAATCAGAATGAAGACTAAAGACATTCTGGAAACAACATTTATAACTCATGAGGGTCATTATGAATTTTTGGTCATGCCTTTTGGCCTTACCAATGCACCTTCTACATTTGAAGGTTTGATGAATTTCATTTTCAAACCCTTTCGTAGAAAATTTTTGTTAGTATTTTTTGATGATATACTAATCTATAGCAAGTCTTGAAAGGATCATGTTGAACATGTTGACAGGGTGCTCAAACTATTGGAGGAGAAAAAATTATACGAAAAAAGCTCCAAATGTTTCTTTGGAGTACAAAAGGTGGAATATCTGGGTCATATTGTATCTCATGAAGGTGTTAAGGTAGACCGTAACGAAATTAAAGACATTAAGGAATGGAAAATCCCCACATCCATAAAGCATCTATGAGGATTTCTCGGGTTGATAGGGTATTATTGTAATTTTATGAAGAATTATGGGAGAAGAGCAGCACCTCTAACAACATTATTGAAGAAATATGCATTTTCATGGACTCTAGAAGCAACAAAGGCCTTCAAACATCTTAAAGAGGCAACATGCCAAGCACTGGTCTTAGCTATGCCGAAATTCACAAAAACCTTTATTGTGGAATATGATGCTTCAGGAAATGGAATTGGTGCGATTTTAATGCAAGATGAAAGACCCATTGCTTTCGAAAGTCATCCAATCAAGGGAGAGTATTACACAAAGCTATTTATGAGAAGGAAAATGTTGGCAATACTACATGCACTTAAGAAATGTTGACCCTACGTAATGGGAAGACACTTCAAGGTAAAAATGGATCATGATAGTCTTAAATACTTTTTAGAACAAAGGTTATCCTCTAAAAAGCAACAAAAATGGGTCACAAAGATGTTGGTTTATGACTTTGAAATCGTCTACAAAAAAGGGAAGCAAAATGTTGTGGCTGATGCACTATCAAGAAAGGATGAGGATGTGGAAGCATTGTTGTGCACCATTTCTATTATCAAACTAGATTAGATAAACGAATCAAGGGAGGAATGAATAAGAATGACTAAGAAGTGTGAGCACTCATTCGAAAAATACAACAAGATCCCAGCAGATATGATACATTTAGCTGGAAAAATGATTCGCTATGGTTCAAAGATCGCTTATACCTATGTAAGAATTCCCAACTCAAACAAAATATTCTTATGGAATTGCACATTTCTCCCTTAGGAGGGCACTCGGGATTTTTAAAAACTTACCACAGGGTTAATAAGGAATTTTTTTGGGATGGCCTTAAATTAGATATTCAAACGCTTGTGGCGAAATGTTTGGTTTGCCAACAAAATAAAGTTGAAAAAATTAAGACCCCAGGTTTATTACAACCTCTATCCATTCCAAGCCAATGTTGGGAGGAGGTTCTAATGGATTTTATCACAGGTTTACCCAAGTCCGACGGAAAGAGTGTCATCATGGTGGTAGTTGACAGACTTTCCAAGTATGCACACTTTTGTGCATTATCACATCCATTTAAAGCTAGTACAATTTTTACTTCATTTATGGAAACAATTCAAAAGCTACATGGAAACCCAAAGATTATTGTAAGCGACAGAGATCCCATTTTCACTAGAAATTTTTGGACAAAATTATTTTCTTGTCTTGGCACTCAGTTAGCTCATAGCTCATCTTATCATCCTCAATCTGATGGGCAAACTGAGATAGTAAACAAATGTTTGGAATTATATCTTCATTACTTTGTATTTGATAAACAAACATAATGGGTCAAATGGTTGCCTCTATTTGAATGGTGGTATAACACTTCCTTCCATACTGCAGCAAAAATGACCCCATTTATGGCACTTTATGAATATTAGCCACTGTTGGAAATAATACTGAGAGGGGGGGTGAATCAGTATTATCAAGCAATTTACCAAATCTTCCTTATTTGATCTTTTGAATTATTCTTGCATATCAGTACCATAAAATAATGAGCATGAATAAAGAAAATAGACAGTCACACCAAAGAACACAAGATGTAAGGTGGAAACCCAATGCGGGAGAAAACCACCTGCTGCAATATGTCTCTATCTTCTTTCAAGAAATTCTTTTTACAATGATTTTGTACTGGTGCAGTCCTTTACCAGCACGCAGGCTGCAACCTGCAGAGAGCTACAACTCTCTCTCGTTTTCCAGTCTCTCCTGGAAGGGAGCTACAACCCCCTACTTCTTTTCATGAAGAATCAAATGATCAACAAGTATACAACAGATACAGTCCACTACAGATATCAGATTAGTAATTACAGAAATAACCCAGAACACCTTATGAACAGAAATATACAGTCAACAGATCATCTTAAGACAGGGACGCATATTTTCTTTCTGTGACCTGCGACTGGACGCAGTCTACCTTCCACTGTTCTGCATGCCGACGCACTGTTCCTCTATGCTTTGCTGCGACCGGCGCACCCAGAAACACTATCGCGCCGCGTCTTTTGCTTCAGAGACGCACCCAATAACACAGTCACGCCGCGTCCTTTGCCTCCGAGACGCACCTGAGCCTTTACTGTACTGCGTCCCGGCGCACTTTCCCTTCACTGAACCTGCGTCCCTTCAGATATAAAAGATATGAGGACTTCAGAACCAACCCAAACACTCAGATCCACAGATCTGATCATGCGCCATAGAGATCACAGTCCATTAGAAGATTCGCCTTCATAGATCTGGACTAGATCTCACCAAAAGATATTCAACCAAGATGATACTTAATCCAAATGAACTCCTTTGCTTTATATAGGCAAGCTTCTCCCCAAAACATGGAACAATACCACGAGCCGACACCATAGAAACACAAAAACGTCGGCTAGATACCACGCAAGAAACCCCCACGTGCTTTTCTCTGCCTTGAAATGTGTGCACTGGGCGGACGCACCTCCTGAACGGCTGGCCGGCGTCCCTGGACGCGGGTTCTGTATGGTATACCTGCGGGGACGCACTTGCTGAACATATTTCCTGCGTCCTTCTTGATTTATCACCTGAAAGGGTTTGCCATCAAGGACAACACCTGAATCATAATGCCAACAATCTCCCCCTTTGGACTTGATGGCAACCACATAATCTTCAGCTTCATTCTCCCCCTTTGACATCAAGAGCAAAGGGTATGCTCCCCCTATGCTCATGCATCTCCAGATCTGTAACCAGAAATCCATCATGAAGGAGATAGAGACATATTGCAGCTATTTCCAAGATCTCCTTTTCCATAATGCCAACAATGCATTATGTGCTCCCCCTGAGCCTATACCACCAATAGCAAGATGATCAACAGTAAGATGATGTATCAACAACCCCCAGCTTTTGCCTGAGGTATTCAAAAGTGTCCCTGGGCAATGGTTTGGTGAAAATATCAGCAACTTGTTCCTTAGAAGGAACATACTCCAACTTGACCTTCTGTTCAAGTACTTGTTCCCGGAGAAAATGGTACTTGATTGGTATGTGCTTGGTTTTTGAATGCATAACCGGATTCTTTGAGATGCTGATTGCACTTGTGTTGTCACATAAGATAGGGATTGGAGGAGTACAAGTGATTTGATAATCCTGCAAATTCTGCATCATCCAAAGGAGTTGGGTGCAACAAGATGCAGCAGCAACATATTCTGCTTCAGCTGTAGACAAGGCAATTGAACTCTGTTTCTTGCTGAACCAAGAGACCAGTCTGGGACCCATAAAGAACGCACCACCACTTGTGCTTTTCCTGTCATCCACGCTTCCGGCCCAATCTGCATCTGTATAGGCATGAAGAGTAAGATCTGTATCTCTAGGATACCATAAGCCATAATTTTGAGTCCCTTGAAGATATTTGAAAATTCTCTTCACTGCTTGAAGATGAGTCTCCTTTGGATTTGCCTGAAATCTTCCAACTATTCCAACTGCATGCATGATGTCTGGTCGGGTACCTGTCAAATATAGTAAACTTCCAATCATAGATCTGTAGGTTGGTTGATGTACTGCTGCAGATTCATCATTTGCACTGAGACTACATCCTGTGACCATGGGTGTACATACTGGTTTTGCATCTTCCATGCCATATTTCTTCAAAATCTGCTTGAGATACTTGGTTTGAGATAAAAAGATTCCTCCTTCCTTCTGTTGGATTTGCAAACCAAGGAAATATGTCAGTTCTCCTAGCAAGGACATTTCAAATTCTTTCTGCATGACTGAGGCAAAGCTTTGACTCATAGCTTCTTCATTGCTGCCAAAAATAATGTCATCTACATACACAACAAGTATTAGCAATTTGTCATTTTCAACTTTTATATACAGATTGCTATCTGCTGAACCTTTTAAGAAACCTTGTTGATGAAGATATTTGTCCAACCGGTAGTACCAAGCCCTTGGAGCTTGTTTGAGACCATAGAGAGCCTTTTTCAATCGGCATACAAGATTTGGATCATTTCCAAGAATGAACCCATCTGGCTGTTCAATGTACACTTCTTCTTCCAAGTCTCCATTCAAAAAGGCTGATTTCACATCCATTTGAAATACTTTGAAGTTCTGAAAACTTGAGAGAGCAAGGAACATTCGGATGGCCTCAAGTCTTGCAACAGGAGCAAAAGTTTCTTCAAAGTCTATTCCTTCTTGCTGCGCATACCCTTTACAGACGAGTCTGGCTTTGTTTCTAATTACTTCTCCATTTTCATTCAATTTATTTTTGAAGACCCATTTTGTTCCAATAACATTCTTATCTTTTGGTCTAGGAACCAGCTCCCAAGTGTTGTTCTTTTCGATTTGCTCAAGTTCTTCAGCCATTGCTTTCACCCAACATTCATCTTTGCATGCCTCTTTCACATTTTGTGGTTCGGTGGAGGAAAGTAATGCCAAATAGCTTGAAGCTTCTGCAACTGTTCTTCTAGTTTGTATACCTGCTTCTTTTTGTCCCATGATCTGAGATTCTGGATGGTTCTTCTGAACATATCTGGATGGAGTCTTTTCTTCTATTCTTGTCCGTTCTTCTGCTTCTTCGTGAGGTTCTTCTTGAGATTCTTCTTGAGGTTCTTCTTCTTCATCATTCTGTCTTTGAGGGTAGCTCTCATCTTCTTCGATGTCTTCACGATGTATTTGCCTAGGAATATATCCCTTTTCATCAACCACTACATCAATGCTGTCAACAATTCTGCCAAGTCTTTTATTGTAGCATTTGTATGCTTTGCTATGTGGAGAATAGCCAAGAAGAATGCCTTCATCTGCTCTAGGATCAAGTTTGCCAAGCTGCTCCTCAGTATTCTTGATATAGCATTTGCTCCCAAATATTTTGAAGTGCTTTACCGAAGGAGTTTTACCACTCCAGAGCTCATGAGGGGTTTGAGTGCTGTTCACCCGGACATTTGTCTTGTTGAGAATAATAACCGCAGTATGTGCAGCCTCACCCCAGAAGGTTGCGGGGGTTCCTGATTCATCAAGCATAGCACGAGCCATTTGTTGGATTGTTCTGTTCATTCTTTCAACAACTCCATTTCGCTGAGGCGTTCTAGCTGTAGAGAATTCTCTCCTTATCCCATGTTCATCACAGAAATCGAAAAATTCATTTGAAGTAAATTCCCCACCTCTGTCAGATCTGAGGCACTTAATTTTGTGACCTGATTCATTTTCAGCCAAGGCTTTGAAGGTTTTGAATTTTTCGAATGCTTCATCTTTGTGCTTCATAAGACCTAACCAAACAAACCTGGAGAAATCGTCAATAAATAATATCAAGTATTCCTCTCCTCTAGGTGTTCTTTTTCTGAATGGTCCACATACATCTGTATGTACTAGCTCAAGAGGCATGCTGGCTGATCCTTCTTTCTCTGGAAAGTTAGTTCTGGTTTGTTTTCCAAACTGACATGATCTGCATATGGTGTTGTCAGGAATTTTGATATCTGGAAGATCGCGAACTGCCTGATATTTGCAAGCTTTCCTTATTTGTGAGAAGCTTAGATGTCCCAACCTTCGATGCCATAACCAGTGCTCTTCATTCTTGCTTAGATAGCATTGTTGTTGTCCTTCATCAAATATGTATAGATTATTTGGAGTTCTCTTTCCTTTGAGAACTGTTTTACCTGTATCAAGATCACGAACAAGGCATCCATTTGATCTGAATATAACCTCGGTTCTTTGATCACACATCTGGCTGACACTTAGTAGATTATGCTTCAATCCATCAACAAACAAAACATTTCCAGCCTTAACATCTTCTTTTAAAGGAGCAATACCTTTTCCTTTTATAGTTGCAGGAGTATCATTTCCAAAAGAGACTTTCTTTCCCTTTTCTAAATTGGAATAAGACTCAAGTTTTTCTTTATCACCTATCATATGCTTCGAACATCCACTGTCAATGTACCATAGATTTTCTTGTCCTTCTGCATAAAATGCTATCCCACATCTTTCTGTTTGAGGTTCCTTTATTCTCCATGTTTTGGCGCCTGAGGCTTGTTCCTTTTTCTGCTCTTGTACCTTTCTTTCTGGAAACCTGCTTCTGCATTCAAAGTCTTTATGTCCAAAATTATTGCAAATAGAACATTCAACTTCATTTTCAAGAGCTGAAAAGTTGTTATAGGTCCTTTTTGTAATCCCTGTCATACTTCTTTGTTTTTGAGCTTCCCTAGTCATGATTGTTTTATACGCAACACATTGAGCTGCTTTGTGACCAAAGTTATGGCAAGAAAAGCATTGTCCATTGAAGAAGCTTCTGCGATTATTGGATCTACCAGCCAACTGATTGTAATTTCTATTTTCATCTATTCTTGAACCAAATTGAGAAGATTTTACCTGTGGCTGGTTGTGGCTTTTGTTCACCCTTAAGCTGGATTGCCCCTGATAGTTTCTGCTTGACATTTGTCCCTGCTTTACCTGATGATCTTCCTTGTGCTCTTGCTCATTTCTTCTTGCTGCATCAAGATAACTTTTTGAAGTGGATGCTTGAGAAGTTTCTCCATTATAGCCCAAACCTGTCTTATTTAGTGGAGACCGCTGCACACTGATAATCTCATCCAAAGTTTCAGATCCTTTGACAAACTTGAGATTAATAGTTTTTGTTTTCTCAATTTCTTTTCTAAGACCAACAATTTCACCTTCTAATTTTTCAAGATGTTTTTCCTTTTCATCAATTTGGAATTGTAGAGTATCAATAATCATGTTCTTTTCTTCTATGCATCTCTTGAGTCTAGTAATTTCATCATAAAGGTTATCCACATCTACAGCATCCTCATAATCATCATCTTCAAATGCCATTAACAACCTATATTTATTACCTTGTTCATCTTCATCACTGTTTGATAAGCCATCACTATCTTCATGGGTGTAGTAGCTTTTCTTATTTGCGCTTTGTTTCTTGTTCCATCTAACTGGTTCCTTTCCTTTATCCTTATAAGAGCATTTTGCAGCATAATGACCTACTCTTCCACAAGCAAAGCATTTGAAAGGTAGCTTACCTCTGAACCTTCCAGAACCTCTTTGAAGATTTCTGACAAAATTTGATTCTTCTTCCTCTTCTTCTGGATCATGGCTTGCTTCATAGTAATCTTCTTTGCCTGATGCTTTAAAAGCAGCCTCCCTTCTGTCTGATGGTCCTCCCTTTCTCATTTCATAAGCAGTTAGAATTCCATGTAGCTGAGACATAGTAAGAACACGGAGATTTTCTTTTTCTTCTATTGCAGATACTTTGGATTCAAACTTGGGGGATAATGATCTTAGAATCTTTTGAACTACTAGAGACTCCTTTACTTCTTCACCCAAATTTTTCATACAATTTACAATCTCATCTACCCGAAGAAAATAATTAGCCACACTTTCATCATTATACATCTTGAGAGTCTCATATTGAATTCTGAGAGTTTGAAGTTTGGCTTGTTTTACCTGTTCATCTCCTTCATAGCTTGTGATCATTTTGTCCCATATTTCTTTTGTTGATTTGAAGTGCATTACCTTCATGAATTCTGTTTGGGATATACTTCCTAATAGAGTACTGACTGCTTTTGCATTTGTTTCATACTTCTTTTTCTCAGCTGGATCTGTAGGAGTAGCTGAAGGAAAAGCATAGCCTGTTTCTACAATGTCCCAAACTTCAGTACCAAGAGATTGAAGATATGCAGTAACTCTTACCTTCCAATAATTGAAGTTTGTCCCATCAAAAACTGGTGGCCTGATTGATGCTTCTCTCTCGTAGTTGCTCATGATGAACGATCTACCTTCAAGCGATCAAGCTTTTCTGAAGGACCTGCTCTGATACCAATTGTTGGAAATAATACTGAGAGGGGGGGTGAATCAGTATTATCAAGCAATTTACCAAATCTTCCTTATTTGATCTTTTGAATTATTCTTGCATATCAGTACCATAAAATAATGAGCATGAATAAAGAAAATAGACAGTCACACCAAAGAACACAAGATGTAAGGTGGAAACCCAATGGGGGAGAAAACCACCTGCTGCAATATGTCTCTATCTTCTTTCAAGAAATTCTTTTTACAATGATTTTGTACTGGTGCAGTCCTTTACCAGCACGCAGGCTGCAACCTGCAGAGAGCTACAACTCTCTCTCGTTTTCCAGTCTCTCCTGGAAGGGAGCTACAACACCCTACTTCTTTTCATGAAGAATCAAATGATCAACAAGTATACAACAGATACAGTCCACTACAGATATCAGATCAGTAATTACAGAAATAACCCAGAACACCTTATGAACAGAAATATACAGTCAACAGATCATCTTAAGACAGGGACGCATATTTTCTTTCTGTGACCTGCGACTGGACGCAGTCTACCTTCCACTGTTCTGCGTGCCGACGCACTGTTCCTCTATGCTTTGCTGCGACCGGCGCACCCAGAAACACTATCGCGCCGCGTCTTTTGCTTCAGAGACGCACCCAATAACAAAGTCACGCCGCGTCCTTTGCCTCCGAGACGCACCTGAGCCTTTACTGTACTGCGTCCCGGCGCACTTTCCCTTCACTGAACCTGCGTCCCTTCAGATATAAAAGATATGAGGACTTCAGAACCAACCCAAACACTCAGATCCACAGATCTGATCATGCGCCATAGAGATCACAGTCCATTAGAAGATTCGCCTTCATAGATCTGGACTAGATCTCACCAAAAGATATTCAACCAAGATGATACTTAATCCAAATGAACTCCTTTGCTTTATATAGGCAAGCTTCTCCCCAAAACATGGAACAATACCACGAGCCGACACCATAGAAACACAAAAACGTCGGCTAGATACCACGCAAGAAACCCCCACGTGCTTTTCTCTGCCTTGAAATGTGTGCACTGGGCGGACGCACCTCCTGAACGGCTGGCCGGCGTCCCTGGACGCGGGTTCTGTATGGTATACCTGCGGGGACGCACTTGCTGAACATATTTCCTGCGTCCTTCTTGATTTATCACCTGAAAGGGTTTGCCATCAAGGACAACACCTGAATCATAATGCCAACAATCTCCCCCTTTGGACTTGATGGCAACCACATAATCTTCAGCTTCATTCTCCCCCTTTGACATCAAGAGCAAAGGGTATGCTCCCCCTATGCTCATGCATCTCCAGATCTGTAACCAGAAATCCATCATGAAGGAGATAGAGACATATTGCAGCTATTTCCAAGATCTCCTTTTCCATAATGCCAACAATGCATTATGTGCTCCCCCTGAGCCTATACCACCAATAGCAAGATGATCAACAGTAAGATGATGTATCAACAACCCCCAGCTTTTGCCTGAGGTATTCAAAAGTGTCCCTGGGCAATGGTTTGGTGAAAATATCAGCAACTTGTTCCTTAGAAGGAACATACTCCAACTTGACCTTCTGTTCAAGTACTTGTTCCCGGAGAAAATGGTACTTGATTGGTATGTGCTTGGTTTTTGAATGCATAACCGGATTCTTTGAGATGCTGATTGCACTTGTGTTGTCACATAAGATAGGGATTGGAGGAGTACAAGTGATTTGATAATCCTGCAAATTCTGCATCATCCAAAGGAGTTGGGTGCAACAAGATGCAGCAGCAACATATTCTGCTTCAGCTGTAGACAAGGCAATTGAACTCTGTTTCTTGCTGAACCAAGAGACCAGTCTGGGACCCATAAAGAACGCACCACCACTTGTGCTTTTCCTGTCATCCACGCTTCCGGCCCAATCTGCATCTGTATAGGCATGAAGAGTAAGATCTGTATCTCTAGGATACCATAAGCCATAATTTTGAGTCCCTTGAAGATATTTGAAAATTCTCTTCACTGCTTGAAGATGAGTCTCCTTTGGATTTGCCTGAAATCTTCCAACTATTCCAACTGCATGCATGATGTCTGGTCGGGTACCTGTCAAATATAGTAAACTTCCAATCATAGATCTGTAGGTTGGTTGATGTACTGCTGCAGATTCATCATTTGCACTGAGACTACATCCTGTGACCATGGGTGTACATACTGGTTTTGCATCTTCCATGCCATATTTCTTCAAAATCTGCTTGAGATACTTGGTTTGAGATAAAAAGATTCCTCCTTCCTTCTGTTGGATTTGCAAACCAAGGAAATATGTCAGTTCTCCTAGCAAGGACATTTCAAATTCTTTCTGCATGACTGAGGCAAAGCTTTGACTCATAGCTTCTTCATTGCTGCCAAAAATAATGTCATCTACATACACAACAAGTATTAGCAATTTGTCATTTTCAACTTTTATATACAGATTGCTATTTGCTGAACCTTTTAAGAAACCTTGTTGATGAAGATATTTGTCCAACCGGTAGTACCAAGCCCTTGGAGCTTGTTTGAGACCATAGAGAGCCTTTTTCAATCGGCATACAAGATTTGGATCATTTCCAAGAATGAACCCATCTGGCTGTTCAATGTACACTTCTTCTTCCAAGTCTCCATTCAAAAAGGCTGATTTCACATCCATTTGAAATACTTTGAAGTTCTGAAAACTTGAGAGAGCAAGGAACATTCGGATGGCCTCAAGTCTTGCAACAGGAGCAAAAGTTTCTTCAAAGTCTATTCCTTCTTGCTGCGCATACCCTTTACAGACGAGTCTGGCTTTGTTTCTAATTACTTCTCCATTTTCATTCAATTTATTTTTGAAGACCCATTTTGTTCCAATAACATTCTTATCTTTTGGTCTAGGAACCAGCTCCCAAGTGTTGTTCTTTTCGATTTGCTCAAGTTCTTCAGCCATTGCTTTCACCCAACATTCATCTTTGCATGCCTCTTTCACATTTTGTGGTTCGGTGGAGGAAAGTAATGCCAAATAGCTTGAAGCTTCTGCAACTGTTCTTCTAGTTTGTATACCTGCTTCTTTTTGTCCCATGATCTGAGATTCTGGATGGTTCTTCTGAACATATCTGGATGGAGTCTTTTCTTCTATTCTTGTCCGTTCTTCTGCTTCTTCGTGAGGTTCTTCTTGAGATTCTTCTTGAGGTTCTTCTTCTTCATCATTCTGTCTTTGAGGGTAGCTCTCATCTTCTTCGATGTCTTCACGATGTATTTGCCTAGGAATATATCCCTTTTCATCAACCACTACATCAATGCTGTCAACAATTCTGCCAAGTCTTTTATTGTAGCATTTGTATGCTTTGCTATGTGGAGAATAGCCAAGAAGAATGCCTTCATCTGCTCTAGGATCAAGTTTGCCAAGCTGCTCCTCAGTATTCTTGATATAGCATTTGCTCCCAAATATTTTGAAGTGCTTTACCGAAGGAGTTTTACCACTCCAGAGCTCATGAGGGGTTTGAGTGCTGTTCACCCGGACATTTGTCTTGTTGAGAATAATAACCGCAGTATGTGCAGCCTCACCCCAGAAGGTTGCGGGGGTTCCTGATTCATCAAGCATAACACGAGCCATTTGTTGGATTGTTCTGTTCATTCTTTCAACAACTCCATTTCGCTGAGGCATTCTAGCTGTAGAGAATTCTCTCCTTATCCCATGTTCATCACAGAAATCGAAAAATTCATTTGAAGTAAATTCCCCACCTCTGTCAGATCTGAGGCACTTAATTTTGTGACCTGATTCATTTTCAGCCAAGGCTTTGAAGGTTTTGAATTTTTCGAATGCTTCATCTTTGTGCTTCATAAGACCTAACCAAACAAACCTGGAGAAATCGTCAATAAATAATATCAAGTATTCCTCTCCTCTAGGTGTTCTTTTTCTGAATGGTCCACATACATCTGTATGTACTAGCTCAAGAGGCATGCTGGCTGATCCTTCTTTCTCTGGAAAGTTAGTTCTGGTTTGTTTTCCAAACTGACATGATCTGCATATGGTGTTGTCAGGAATTTTGATATCTGGAAGATCGCGAACTGCCTGATATTTGCAAGCTTTCCTTATTTGTGAGAAGCTTAGATGTCCCAACCTTCGATGCCATAACCAGTGCTCTTCATTCTTGCTTAGATAGCATTGTTGTTGTCCTTCATCAAATATGTATAGATTATTTGGAGTTCTCTTTCCTTTGAGAACTGTTTTACCTGTATCAAGATCACGAACAAGGCATCCATTTGATCTGAATATAACCTCGGTTCTTTGATCACACATCTGGCTGACACTTAGTAGATTATGCTTCAATCCATCAACAAACAAAACATTTCCAGCCTTAACATCTTCTTTTAAAGGAGCAATACCTTTTCCTTTTATAGTTGCAGGAGTATCATTTCCAAAAGAGACTTTCTTTCCCTTTTCTAAATTGGAATAAGACTCAAGTTTTTCTTTATCACCTCTCATATGCTTCGAACATCCACTGTCAATGTACCATAGATTTTCTTGTCCTTCTGCATAAAATGCTATCCCACATCTTTCTGTTTGAGGTTCCTTTATTCTCCATGTTTTGGCGCCTGAGGCTTGTTCCTTTTTCTGCTCTTGTACCTTTCTTTCTGGAAACCTGCTTCTGCATTCAAAGTCTTTATGTCCAAAATTATTGCAAATAGAACATTCAACTTCATTTTCAAGAGCTGAAAAGTTGTTATAGGTCCTTTTTGTAATCCCTGTCATACTTCTTTGTTTTTGAGCTTCCCTAGTCATGATTGTTTTATACGCAACACATTGAGCTGCTTTGTGACCAAAGTTATGGCAAGAAAAGCATTGTCCATTGAAGAAGCTTCTGCGATTATTGGATCTACCAGCCAACTGATTGTAATTTCTATTTTCATCTATTCTTGAACCAAATTGAGAAGATTTTACCTGTGGCTGGTTGTGGCTTTTGTTCACCCTTAAGCTGGATTGCCCCTGATAGTTTCTGCTTGACATTTGTCCCTGCTTTACCTGATGATCTTCCTTGTGCTCTTGCTCATTTCTTCTTGCTGCATCAAGATAACTTTTTGAAGTGGATGCTTGAGAAGTTTCTCCATTATAGCCCAAACCTGTCTTATTTAGTGGAGACCGCTGCACACTGATAATCTCATCCAAAGTTTCAGATCCTTTGACAAACTTGAGATTAATAGTTTTTGTTTTCTCAATTTCTTTTCTAAGACCAACAATTTCACCTTCTAATTTTTCAAGATGTTTTTCCTTTTCATCAATTTGGAATTGTAGAGTATCAATAATCATGTTCTTTTCTTCTATGCATCTCTTGAGTCTAGTAATTTCATCATAAAGGTTATCCACATCTACAGCATCCTCATAATCATCATCTTCAAATGCCATTAACAACCTATATTTATTACCTTGTTCATCTTCATCACTGTTTGATAAGCCATCACTATCTTCATGGGTGTAGTAGCTTTTCTTATTTGCGCTTTGTTTCTTGTTCCATCTAACTGGTTCCTTTCCTTTATCCTTATAAGAGCATTTTGCAGCATAATGACCTACTCTTCCACAAGCAAAGCATTTGAAAGGTAGCTTACCTCTGAACCTTCCAGAACCTCTTTGAAGATTTCTGACAAAATTTGATTCTTCTTCCTCTTCTTCTGGATCATGGCTTGCTTCATAGTAATCTTCTTTGCCTGATGCTTTAAAAGCAGCCTCCCTTCTGTCTGATGGTCCTCCCTTTCTCATTTCATAAGCAGTTAGAATTCCATGTAGCTGAGACATAGTAAGAACACGGAGATTTTCTTTTTCTTCTATTGCAGATACTTTGGATTCAAACTTGGGGGATAATGATCTTAGAATCTTTTGAACTACTAGAGACTCCTTTACTTCTTCACCCAAATTTTTCATACAATTTACAATCTCATCTACCCGAAGAAAATAATTAGCCACACTTTCATCATTATACATCTTGAGAGTCTCATATTGAATTCTGAGAGTTTGAAGTTTGGCTTGTTTTACCTGTTCATCTCCTTCATAGCTTGTGATCATTTTGTCCCATATTTCTTTTGTTGATTTGAAGTGCATTACCTTCATGAATTCTGTTTGGGATATACTTCCTAATAGAGTACTGACTGCTTTTGCATTTGTTTCATACTTCTTTTTCTCAGCTGGATCTGTAGGAGTAGCTGAAGGAAAAGCATAGCCTGTTTCTACAATGTCCCAAACTTCAGTACCAAGAGATTGAAGATATGCAGTAACTCTTACCTTCCAATAATTGAAGTTTGTCCCATCAAAAACTGGTGGCCTGATTGATGCTTCTCTCTCGTAGTTGCTCATGATGAACGATCTACCTTCAAGCGATCAAGCTTTTCTGAAGGACCTGCTCTGATACCAATTGTTGGAAATAATACTGAGAGGGGGGGTGAATCAGTATTATCAAGCAATTTACCAAATCTTCCTTATTTGATCTTTTGAATTATTCTTGCATATCAGCACCATAAAATAATGAGCATGAATAAAGAAAATAGACAGTCACACCAAAGAACACAAGATGTAAGGTGGAAACCCAATGGGGGAGAAAACCACCTGCTGCAATATGTCTCTATCTTCTTTCAAGAAATTCTTTTTACAATGATTTTGTACTGGTGCAGTCCTTTACTAGCACGCAGGCTGCAACCTGCAGAGAGCTACAACTCTCTCTCGTTTTCCAGTCTCTCCTGGAAGGGAGCTACAACACCCTACTTCTTTTCATGAAGAATCAAATGATCAACAAGTATACAACAGATACAGTCCACTACAGATATCAGATCAGTAATTACAGAAATAACCCAGAACACCTTATGAACAGAAATATACAGTCAACAGATCATCTTAAGACAGGGACGCATATTTTCTTTCTGTGACCTGCGACTGGACGCAGTCTACCTTCCACTGTTCTGCGTGCCGACGCACTGTTCCTCTATGCTTTGCTGCGACCGGCGCACCCAGAAACACTATCGCGCCGCGTCTTTTGCTTCAGAGACGCACCCAATAACAAAGTCACGCCGCGTCCTTTGCCTCCGAGACGCACCTGAGCCTTTACTGTACTGCGTCCCGGCGCACTTTCCCTTCACTGAACCTGCGTCCCTTCAGATATAAAAGATATGAGGACTTCAGAACCAACCCAAACACTCAGATCCACAGATCTGATCATGCGCCATAGAGATCACAGTCCATTAGAAGATTCGCCTTCATAGATCTGGACTAGATCTCACCAAAAGATATTCAACCAAGATGATACTTAATCCAAATGAACTCCTTTGCTTTATATAGGCAAGCTTCTCCCCAAAACATGGAACAATACCACGAGCCGACACCATAGAAACACAAAAACGTCGGCTAGATACCACGCAAGAAACCCCCACGTGCTTTTCTCTGCCTTGAAATGTGTGCACTGGGCGGACGCACCTCCTGAACGGCTGGCCGGCGTCCCTGGACGCGGGTTCTGTATGGTATACCTGCGGGGACGCACTTGCTGAACATATTTCCTGCGTCCTTCTTGATTTATCACCTGAAAGGGTTTGCCATCAAGGACAACACCTGAATCATAATGCCAACAATCTCCCCCTTTGGACTTGATGGCAACCACATAATCTTCAGCTTCATTCTCCCCCTTTGACATCAAGAGCAAAGGGTATGCTCCCCCTATGCTCATGCATCTCCAGATCTGTAACCAGAAATCCATCATGAAGGAGATAGAGACATATTGCAGCTATTTCCAAGATCTCCTTTTCCATAATGCCAACAATGCATTATGTGCTCCCCCTGAGCCTATACCACCAATAGCAAGATGATCAACAGTAAGATGATGTATCAACAACCCCCAGCTTTTGCCTGAGGTATTCAAAAGTGTCCCTGGGCAATGGTTTGGTGAAAATATCAGCAACTTGTTCCTTAGAAGGAACATACTCCAACTTGACCTTCTGTTCAAGTACTTGTTCCCGGAGAAAATGGTACTTGATTGGTATGTGCTTGGTTTTTGAATGCATAACCGGATTCTTTGAGATGCTGATTGCACTTGTGTTGTCACATAAGATAGGGATTGGAGGAGTACAAGTGATTTGATAATCCTGCAAATTCTGCATCATCCAAAGGAGTTGGGTGCAACAAGATGCAGCAGCAACATATTCTGCTTCAGCTGTAGACAAGGCAATTGAACTCTGTTTCTTGCTGAACCAAGAGACCAGTCTGGGACCCATAAAGAACGCACCACCACTTGTGCTTTTCCTATCATCCACGCTTCCGGCCCAATCTGCATCTGTATAGGCATGAAGAGTAAGATCTGTATCTCTAGGATACCATAAGCCATAATTTTGAGTCCCTTGAAGATATTTGAAAATTCTCTTCACTGCTTGAAGATGAGTCTCCTTTGGATTTGCCTGAAATCTTCCAACTATTCCAACTGCATGCATGATGTCTGGTCGGGTACCTGTCAAATATAGTAAACTTCCAATCATAGATCTGTAGGTTGGTTGATGTACTGCTGCAGATTCATCATTTGCACTGAGACTACATCCTGTGACCATGGGTGTACATACTGGTTTTGCATCTTCCATGCCATATTTCTTCAAAATCTTCTTGAGATACTTGGTTTGAGATAAAAAGATTCCTCCTTCCTTCTGTTGGATTTGCAAACCAAGGAAATATGTCAGTTCTCCTAGCAAGGACATTTGAAATTCTTTCTGCATGACTGAGGCAAAGCTTTGACTCATAGCTTCTTCATTGCTGCCAAAAATAATGTCATCTACATACACAACAAGTATTAGCAATTTGTCATTTTCAACTTTTATATACAGATTGCTATCTGCTGAACCTTTTAAGAAACCTTGTTGATGAAGATATTTGTCCAACCGGTAGTACCAAGCCCTTGGAGCTTGTTTGAGACCATAGAGAGCCTTTTTCAATCGGCATACAAGATTTGGATCATTTCCAAGAATGAACCCATCTGGCTGTTCAATGTACACTTCTTCTTCCAAGTCTCCATTCAAAAAGGCTGATTTCACATCCATTTGAAATACTTTGAAGTTCTGAAAACTTGAGAGAGCAAGGAACATTCGGATGGCCTCAAGTCTTGCAACAGGAGCAAAAGTTTCTTCAAAGTCTATTCCTTCTTGCTGCGCATACCCTTTACAGACGAGTCTGGCTTTGCTTCTAATTACTTCTCCGTTTTCATTCAATTTATTTTTGAAGACCCATTTTGTTCCAATAACATTCTTATCTTTTGGTCTAGGAACCAGCTCCCAAGTGTTGTTCTTTTCGATTTGCTCAAGTTCTTCAGCCATTGCTTTCACCCAACATTCATCTTTGCATGCCTCTTTCACATTTTGTGGTTCGGTGGAGGAAAGTAATGCCAAATAGCTTGAAGCTTCTGCAACTGTTCTTCTAGTTTGTATACCTGCTTCTTTTTGTCCCATGATCTGAGATTCTGGATGGTTCTTCTGAACATATCTGGATGGAGTCTTTTCTTCTATTCTTGTCCGTTCTTCTGCTTCTTCGTGAGGTTCTTCTTGAGATTCTTCTTGAGGTTCTTCTTCTTCATCATTTTGTCTTTGAGGGTAGCTCTCATCTTCTTCGATGTCTTCACGATGTATTTGCCTAGGAATATATCCCTTTTCATCAACCACTACATCAATGCTGTCAACAATTCTGCCAAGTCTTTTATTGTAGCATTTGTATGCTTTGCTATGTGGAGAATAGCCAAGAAGAATGCCTTCATCTGCTCTAGGATCAAGTTTGCCAAGCTGCTCCTCAGTATTCTTGATATAGCATTTGCTCCCAAATATTTTGAAGTGCTTTACCGAAGGAGTTTTACCACTCCAGAGCTCATGAGGGGTTTGAGTGTTGTTCACCCGGACATTTGTCTTGTTGAGAATAATAACCGCAGTATGTGCAGCCTCACCCCAGAAGGTTGCGGGGGTTCCTGATTCATCAAGCATAGCACGAGCCATTTGTTGGATTGTTCTGTTCATTCTTTCAACAACTCCATTTTGCTGAGGCGTTCTAGCTGTAGAGAATTCTCTCCTTATCCCATGTTCATCACAGAAATCGAAAAATTCATTTGAAGTAAATTCCCCACCTCTGTCAGATCTGAGGCACTTAATTTTGTGACCTGATTCATTTTCAGCCAAGGCTTTGAAGGTTTTGAATTTTTCGAATGCTTCATCTTTGTGCTTCATAAGACCTAACCAAACAAACCTGGAGAAATCGTCAATAAATAATATCAAGTATTCCTCTCCTCTAGGTGTTCTTTTTCTGAATGGTCCACATACATCTGTATGTACTAGCTCAAGAGGCATGCTGGCTGATCCTTCTTTCTCTGGAAAGTTAGTTCTGGTTTGTTTTCCAAACTGACATGATCTGCATATGGTGTTGTCAGGAATTTTGATATCTGGAAGATCGCGAACTGCCTGATATTTGCAAGCTTTCCTTATTTGTGAGAAGCTTAGATGTCCCAACCTTCGATGCCATAACCAGTGCTCTTCATTCTTGCTTAGATAGCATTGTTGTTGTCCTTCATCAAATATGTATAGATTATTTGGAGTTCTCTTTCCTTTGAGAACTGTTTTACCTGTATCAAGATCACGAACAAGGCATCCATTTGATCTGAATATAACCTCGGTTCTTTGATCACACATCTGGCTGACACTTAGTAGATTATGCTTCAATCCATCAACAAACAAAACATTTCCAGCCTTAACATCTTCTTTTAAAGGAGCAATACCTTTTCCTTTTATAGTTGCAGGAGTATCATTTCCAAAAGAGACTTTCTTTCCCTTTTCTAAATTGGAATAAGACTCAAGTTTTTCTTTATCACCTGTCATATGCTTCGAACATCCACTGTCAATGTACCATAGATTTTCTTGTCCTTCTGCATAAAATGCTATCCCACATCTTTCTGTTTGAGGTTCCTTTATTCTCCATGTTTTGGCGCCTGAGGCTTGTTCCTTTTTCTGCTCTTGTACCTTTCTTTCCGGAAACCTGCTTCTGCATTCAAAGTCTTTATGTCCAAAATTATTGCAAATAGAACATTCAACTTCATTTTCAAGAGCTGAAAAGTTGTTATAGGTCCTTTTTGTAATCCCTGTCATACTTCTTTGTTTTTGAGCTTCCCTAGTCATGATTGTTTTATACGCAACACATTGAGCTGCTTTGTGACCAAAGTTATGGAAAGAAAAGCATTGTCCATTGAAGAAGCTTCTGCGATTATTGGATCTACCAGCCAACTGATTGTAATTTCTATTTTCATCTATTCTTGAACCAAATTGAGAAGATTTTACCTGTGGCTGGTTGTGGCTTTTGTTCACCCTTAAGCTGGATTGCCCCTGATAGTTTCTGCTTGACATTTGTCCCTGCTTTACCTGATGATCTTCCTTGTGCTCTTGCTCATTTCTTCTTGCTGCATCAAGATAACTTTTTGAAGTGGATGCTTGAGAAGTTTCTCCATTATAGCCCAAACCTGTCTTATTTAGTGGAGACCGCTGCACACTG
This sequence comes from Pinus tabuliformis, assembly GCA_031772625.1. Taxonomy (NCBI): domain Eukaryota; kingdom Viridiplantae; phylum Streptophyta; class Pinopsida; order Pinales; family Pinaceae; genus Pinus; species Pinus tabuliformis. Next base: position 548,612,745 of record CM062817.1, read on the forward strand.
ATAATCTCATCCAAAGTTTCAGATCCTTTGACAAACTTGAGATTAATAGTTTTTGTTTTCTCAATTTCTTTTCTAAGACCAACAATTTCACCTTCTAATTTTTCAAGATGTTTTTCCTTTTCATCAATTTGGAATTGTAGAGTATCAATAATCATGTTCTTTTCTTCTATGCATCTCTTGAGTCTAGTAATTTCATCATAAAGGTTATCCACATCTACAGCATCCTCATAATCATCATCTTCAAATGCCATTAACAACCTATATTTATTACCTTGTTCATCTTCATCACTGTTTGATAAGCCATCACTATCTTCATGGGTGTAGTAGCTTTTCTTATTTGCGCTTTGTTTCTTGTTCCATCTAACTGGTTCCTTTCCTTTATCCTTATAAGAGCATTTTGCAGCATAATGACCTACTCTTCCACAAGCAAAGCATTTGAAAGGTAGCTTACCTCTGAACCTTCCAGAACCTCTTTGAAGATTTCTGACAAAATTTGATTCTTCTTCCTCTTCTTCTGGATCATGGCTTGCTTCATAGTAATCTTCTTTGCCTGATGCTTTAAAAGCAGCCTCCCTTCTGTCTGATGGTCCTCCCTTTCTCATTTCATAAGCAGTTAGAATTCCATGTAGCTGAGACATAGTAAGAACACGGAGATTTTCTTTTTCTTCTATTGCAGATACTTTGGATTCAAACTTGGGGGATAATGATCTTAGAATCTTTTGAACTACTAGAGACTCCTTTACTTCTTCACCCAACTTTTTCATACAATTTACAATCTCATCTACCCGAAGAAAATAATTAGCCACACTTTCATCATTATACATCTTGAGAGTCTCATATTGAATTCTGAGAGTTTGAAGTTTGGCTTGTTTTACCTGTTCATCTCCTTCATAGCTTGTGATCATTTTGTCCCATATTTCTTTTGCTGATTTGAAGTGCATTACCTTCATGAATTCTGTTTGGGATATACTTCCTAATAGAGTACTGACTGCTTTTGCATTTGTTTCATACTTCTTTTTCTCAGCTGGATCTGTAGGAGTAGCTGAAGGAAAAGCATAGCCTGTTTCTACAATGTCCCAAACTTCAGTACCAAGAGATTGAAGATATGCAGTAACTCTTATCTTCCAATAATTGAAGTTTGTCCCATCAAAAACTGGTGGCCTGATTGATGCTTCTCTCTCGTAGTTGCTCATGATGAACGATCTACCTTCAAGCGATCAAGCTTTTCTGAAGGACCTGCTCTGATACCAATTGTTGGAAATAATACTGAGAGGGGGGGTGAATCAGTATTATCAAGCAATTTACCAAATCTTCCTTATTTGATCTTTTGAATTATTCTTGCATATCAGTACCATAAAATAATGAGCATGAATAAAGAAAATAGACAGTCACACCAAAGAACACAAGATGTAAGGTGGAAACCCAATGCGGGAGAAAACCACCTGCTGCAATATGTCTCTATCTTCTTTCAAGAAATTCTTTTTACAATGATTTTGTACTGGTGCAGTCCTTTACCAGCACGCAGGCTGCAACCTGCAGAGAGCTACAACTCTCTCTCGTTTTCCAGTCTCTCCTGGAAGGGAGCTACAACCCCCTACTTCTTTTCATGAAGAATCAAATGATCAACAAGTATACAACAGATACAGTCCACTACAGATATCAGATCAGTAATTACAGAAATAACCCAGAACACCTTATGAACAGAAATATACAGTCAACAGATCATCTTAAGACAGGGACGCATATTTTCTTTCTGTGACCTGCGACTGGACGCAGTCTACCTTCCACTGTTCTGCGTGCCGACGCACTGTTCCTCTATGCTTTGCTGCGACCGGCGCACCCAGAAACACTATCGCGCCGCGTCTTTTGCTTCAGAGACGCACCCAATAACACAGTCACGCCGCGTCCTTTGCCTCCGAGACGCACCTGAGCCTTTACTGTACTGCGTCCCGGCGCACTTTCCCTTCACTGAACCTGCGTCCCTTCAGATATAAAAGATATGAGGACTTCAGAACCAACCCAAACACTCAGATCCACAGATCTGATCATGCGCCATAGAGATCACAGTCCATTAGAAGATTCGCCTTCATAGATCTGGACTAGATCTCACCAAAAGATATTCAACCAAGATGATACTTAATCAAAATGAACTCCTTTGCTTTATATAGGCAAGCTTCTCCCCAAAACATGGAACAATACCACGAGCCGACACCATAGAAACACAAAAACATCGGCTAGATACCACGCAAGAAACCCCCACGTGCTTTTCTCTGCCTTGAAATGTGTGCACTGGGCGGACGCACCTCCTGAACGGCTGGCCGGCGTCCCTGGACGCGGGTTCTGTATGGTATACCTGCGGGGACGCACTTGCTGAACATATTTCCTGCGTCCTTCTTGATTTATCACCTGAAAGGGTTTGCCATCAAGGACAACACCTGAATCATAATGCCAACAGCCACGATCCATTACATCTTATTTAAGAGAAAATTATATGTTTCAAGCAGTGGAACATCACATCGAGCATCAACAACAAGTTCTCCAACTCTTAAAGGATAACCTCATGTTGGCGCAAAATAGAATGAAACAACAAGAAGATCAACATCATAGTGAAAGAAGTTTTGATGTAGGTGATTGGGTATTCCTATAGCTACAACCATATAACAAAATGTCCATCAAGAAAGCTAAGAAAGATAATAAATTATCACCAAAGTATTATGGTATGTACATGGTGTTACAAAAGATTGGTACTATGGCATACAAATTGGAGCTTCCTGCAGCTTCTTGAGTGCACGCAATTTTCCATGTTTCATGTTTAAAGAAGGTTATAGGTGACAAGCTCCTAGTTCAAACAATATTGCCAGATCTTGACAAGGAAGGAAAAATCATATTGGAACCAGAAGTAGTCACAGAAACAAGAACTCAACAACTATGAAATCGATCAATTTCGGAGTATCTCATCAATTGGAATAACTTATCTGCTGAAGATTCCACATGGGAGGATGAGAATTTTATACAGAAGTATCAATAACTACTCAAGTGTTGAGGAAAATGCTTTTCAGAAGGAGAGGGGCATGTTAGGCCCCTATAATACTAGTGATTCCCCCATTACTATTGTCATTGTATCCCTTATTGTTATTATTGTGCCCCTAGTGTCCCCATATTGTTATTAGTATGCCCCATAGAAACCCACTATTGTTATTTTTGTGCCCTTATGTTATTACTATTATGTCGACTTGATTATATTATGACCCTTTAGACTGCTATATATAGAAGGGAGGTTTAGTCATTTGAATCGTCCTAGAATTGTTCATTTAATTAATGTAAAGGAGGTTGCCCCCTCGAAGAGGCTGAATTCTAGGGCGTTGATCTATCTTTTTATCTTTTTGTGAGTTGATTTCCTAACAAAACTTCTTTAATGGGCAATGTATTTCATGTCATAATTTTGGGCACAAAGCTGCTCAATGGTTTTCTTACAAAACCATGATGATTAGAGAAGCATGAAATCAAAGGAATGTAACAGGGATGAAGAGAAGTTCCTATAATAAATTTTCTCCTCCTGAAAATGAAATAGTATTCTCAATTTGTAACAACTTTGGTCATGAAGAATTTGAATGCAAGAGAAAATTTCGGCAAACACCTCAAAAGGAGCAAATGCCTTTAAATCCCAAGATATGGGGAAGGAAAGAATTTCAAACAGAAAGATGTGGTATAGCCTTGTATGCAGAAGGAAAAGAAAATCAGTGGTACATCAAGAGTGGATGCCCCAAAAATATGACAGGTGACAAAAAGAAACTTCACTCATATAATGCCTTAAAAAAGGAAAAGAATGTCTCATTTGGAAATGAAACTCCAGTTGTCATAAAAGGTAAAGGTTCTATTTTCTTGAAGGAAAAGGTTAAAGTTGGAACTGTTATGTATGTAGATGGTTTAAAGCATAACCTGTTGAGTGTCAGTCAAATGTGTGATTAAGGAAATGAAGTGGTGTTTTGATCAAATAGATGTCTTTTTCATGAGTTTGATACAGGAGAGACAGTGATCAAAGGTACAAGAACTCCAAACAACTTATACATACTCAGAGGAGGACAACAACAGTGATATCTAAGAAAAAATGATGAAAACTGGTTGTGGCATAGAAGATTAGGACATCTAATCTTTTCTCAAATAAGAAAAGCATGCAGACTCAAGGCTATTCATGATATTCTAGATATCAACATCCTAGAAAATAAAATATGCAAACCATGTCAAATCAGTATGAAAACCAGAGTTCACTTCATGGAAAAAGAAGGGTCAGCTAGTAAGCCTCTTGAACTTATCCATACTTATTTATCTGGACCAAGAAGTAAAAAGTCACCTCGTGGAGAAGAATACTTTATTTTGATCATTGATGATTTTTCTAGAATGCATTGGATATGTCTTCTAAAGCATAAAGATGAAGCATTTGAAAAGTTCCAAGCCTTCAAAGCTTTGGTTGAAAATGAATAAGATCGAAACATCAAATGCCTCAGATCTAATCGAGGAGGGGAATTTATATCGAATGAATTCTTTGAATTTTGTGAACAACATGGAATGAAAAGGGAATTATCCACTGCAAGAACACCTCAGAAAAATGGTGTAGTAGAAAGGATGAACAAAATAGTTCAACAAATGGCTCAAGTTGTGCTAGATGAATCTGGAACTCCTACAACCTTCTAGGGTGAAGCTGCATTCACTGCCGTGACTATTCTCAACAAAGAAAATGTTCAGGTAAATAGTACTCAAACTCCACATGAACTTTGGTATGGTAAGACTCCTACTATAAAATACTTAAAAGTTTTTGGAAGAAAATGTTTTATCAAAATTACTTGTTGTACCTTAACAAACCAACTTCCCAGCTATGGAGAAATTTTGTTTAAGACATTAATGATTATTGTTTTTTGTCACTTATTTGTCACTTTATTCTTTGTTGTATTCTTAAATGAAGGTCTTGGAAAACTTGGTCTTTAACCCTTAATACATATGTGACCGGAAAATCTTAGAATTCCATTTGTTGCTAGATATAAATGATGAATGAAGAAAGCTTGAAGGAGAATTTAATGATAATATGCTGCTTAACACAGAACCTACTATCCATCACTTAGAAGAATTATGAAAAGGAGAACTGAATGATAGGCAATATGCTACTTGACACAAAAACTATTATCTGCGACCCTTGGGAAAGTTAAAGATAATATGTTGCCTTACACATAAACTATTATCTATAACTCAGAAAGGAAGGTGAAAAATTCAAGTACAGGAGCACTCTTTTAAGGGACTTTAACTTTATCTACATAAGCAAATAAAGTCTTGTAGCTTCATTACTATACTTGAAAGAAGAAAACATAAGATGACACATGACAAAGAAGTTATAAAATTATACCCAAAAATTCATGGAAACTTTTGATTCTTTCATTAATCAACAACTATATCAGGAATACCGTGGCTTAGTCTCCAGGTTCTCCAAAATTCCAACCCCCTTACAATTCCCTCTTCAAGCTTTTATCTCTTCCCTCTCTCTTTAACTATCAAATCAGTTTTGGAAACTGATTTCTCGAAACAACTAATAAACCACTTTATAACAGTTATAAAATTATTTCCTATTTGAAATTATTCAACTTTATTACATATAAAATATTGAAACTCAGAACATATGTAAAACTGCACCAAAAAGCTTTGGAAGGGATCCACATATATGTTGAGAGTGTTTTGATTGGAAGAAATACAAAGAAACCCGACCTATCACCTTTTCTTTGTATTCATCTCTAACACTGATTTTCCCTTTATACAACGAAATTGGCGCAAACCTTTGGTTACTAAGGAACTTAAAAGAATTAACTCTGATTTATTAACCCATTGGGTCTGCCTGTCCAATGTTTCATTGACTTCCCATCGCAAATCATAATCAATGCTTTAAATCATTTTTTTGACCCAATCCTTAACAAACCGCGATATGACAGACACGGTAAAGTTATAAAACAAGGCATAAATAATATCGGGTCTATCCCATTGCACATCGCAATCGGTGAAACCATATACATATATATAATTGCGGACCTGCTAGAATTATAAAACGCCACATATAGTTTTTTGGGTCCGTCATTTCAAAATTTCAATTGGCTGAACCCAACGTATATGCATAAGGCGCTCTGCAATACGTCGGACCCGCTGGGACTTTTAAACATAATATAATAATTTTCAGGTCTGGCTCACCGCGAATCACAATCGGCAGAAGATGAGGTGATACTCCATATAACTATATTAATATGATTTACGATTACGATTTTATCGTATGATAATGCATATATATATATATATATATATATATATATATATATATATATATATATATATATATATATATATATATATATATATATATATAAATCTCGGGTCTGCCACTTACTGCATGACTATTTACATTGCAATTTGACTTGATCGCATGGGCCGATTCTTTAAAAATTATTTCCTTTGTGATTTCGATATACAAAATCAAAATACTTCATTTCTTTTAGACTTGGCAGATGTAAAGAAATTAAGGGAGCTTCATTGAGGTTGAACTCCTGCAGTGATTTTAGACTGCCATTGTGATAAAACTAATAAATAAACTTAAAACACAATATAAGCTACAAAATCTGGCTCCAACTGGGGATAGTTCTTTTGCCACAGAAGCACTAATAATTGCAGATCAGTGCCTTATCCATTGGGAATGTAGTCCAAAACTGTGAAAACCCTAAAATTTAATAAGTTGAAAACTGGCATTCTCGAAGTTTGAGACCCTTGCAAACATGTTTCCAATTGGGACAATCATCCTTACTTATCCACTGAAATTGAACTAAAGAACTATAACTGAAAACCAAATGCTCAACACCTGAGCTTATTTATGTACAGGTTCCTACCTATGTCCATAAATGATCTCCATTAGGTGAAGTCAATCTTCCAATGGTACCAGGTCAGCATCTAAGTGCCTGATCTAGAACCATTCTGCCAGTTAATCTTGAAAATACAATTCATCCTGAACAAAAAACAGATTATGCATAAGGCTAGTTCACAACAAAAGTTAGGAATATATCCATGAGGTAGGATGTGTAGACTGTTGATAAATTCCTCCATGTAATACACCACCGGATCTTCAAAAGTATGATCTGAATCAGATCCACAAAAGACTGTCAAGAACCTTGACTGTATCGAGTTGAACAAATCCTTGAAAATTCCAAAACAGTGATCAAAAATGCCTTAAACCAGTGGCAATGGCTGCCAACGTAGAACAATGAGGACCTCAGTCAAAGCACGCTGACTGAGGCCCGTGGAGACTGCGCAAGAGGTCAAAGTAGCCCGTGGGAGCCCCAGATCAGGAAAAGGAGGCGATTTTGATGCTAGGAAAATAGGGCCAAAATGGAAGAGCCTTAAGCACTCAGTCGCGTTGGGAGCCAAAGAACTGCAGGCAGAGAAACAAAAAGTGCTAAAGGACAAAAGCGGGACCCACGCTTTGGAAAACCATCGGTATCAATTGGGGCGCCCTTGAATGGTAAGAGGTTTTGGAGGAGAGTGGAGCAATCCAACTCAGCGACCGATGCGTGGCAGTGGAGGTGAGAGAAAAACCACCATTGATCATGCACTATCGGTCGAGCATGTCAACCGCGCTCGACGTGCGTATGACGTTGGATCTGGAGGAGCCCAGATTGGATGGCTGAGATTGCACCCGATAGAGGAAGCCGAATCGACAAGGGATTAAGCTGAGTTATAAACAGATTTGGAGTCCATTTGACTGCCATGGTGGAGAAATAATGAATACATGACGTAACGAAGGAAACGAACCGACGAAGCATGTTGGCACTAGTTAGATTGAGACATGGGGCCACTTCCTAAGTGATCGTGCTGACGTTGAACAAGGAATTCCAAGCGTAGCTGCAAAAGGTGAATCGACGCAGGCAAGAAAGGAACCAAACATGCATAGGGATCGAATGACTAAAGCCATGAACAGAGACAGTCAGCAAAAGAGAGAGAGAGAGAGGAGAAGAGTTAATTGGAAACCTGAATTGAGAGTAGTCGAAGCAACTAAGAGAGACATTGAACACAGAGAGCAGTAAAGCCAAGCAGAGGAGACAGAGGGCTGAGCTGACCACAGGCAGCATCAAGCGCCATAGAGCTTGAAGAGTCAAGGCTTCCCATAGAGGAATCTGTTAGTATTGAGCATCACATTTGGCTCTTTCCACTGTAGACCAAGGGTCACAGAGCTGGTAGGAAGAAAAAGAGTCTGTGAACTTTGAGTGGCTTGGGGAATCCAAGAACCACCCTACCAAGAAAAATCTACTTCGAGAGAACTCATATTGAGTCCTTGTATTGTAATTTCTCTGCTCTAAGACACAATAAAATAAGGCCACCACTGAAGCTGGACCGGAGACGTAGCCCTCGAGAATAGGGTGAACTCCTTATTAAAAATTGTTTGTGTCTTTTTGTTGCTTACTGTATTTCTCTGCTGTCTTTCCACTTATTTTCTATGTATTGGCAATATGATCGATCCATTGCTTCAATAACACAGAACACACACACCAGCACATGGGTCTGTAATACCTTTTTGTTTAATAAATCTTCAACTGAGGTCACTCATAGGGTGATTATGAGATCAAGTGGTATCAGAGCTCTAGGGTGTAAGGTTAGACAAGCTTGTGTTGGTTTAGATGTGAATGCTCACTAGATCAAAGCTCAAATTAGGAGAAGGAGAGTTGGTGGAAACTAATTTTGAAATTGGGAGAGTCTATTCTCAGAAGACAATGTCATAGGAAGGTTCTATAGGGCCAGACCCTCAATTCATAGAAAGTTTCCTAGCTATAAATTATATGGTAGAAGAAATGTATAGGGACTTTAGAAAGCATAAGGATGAAGATTCATCAGGCTCTAAGCAAGATAAAGAAGAAGATGAATCTCATTCCCATGACCACTCAAAAGGAAAGGGCAAAGTGTGCAAGGGTATACTCAAGAGTTCAGAAAGAGAGCATTGATGTTGGGTATCTCATTAGACTCACTAGAAACTCTTTTGAAATATATTTGGTGGCCTACACAGCTACATCAGGCATACCATCCTCATGTTTAATCCCACTAGTATAGATGAGGTATCTGTATAAGCTACTCATCTAGAAGCTAGAGGAAAGAATGGAAATCCAGAAGTTGGGGGACCATCCCAACCCACTGTAAGCAAGAGAAAGGAGAAAAGAAAGCAGAAGTGGAAAGCAAGGAAGGCTAAAACCGCACAAAAAGGCAAAGCTTCATGCACTCACTGGAAAAAGGAGGGGCATGATGATGAGCACTATTGGATTCTGCAACCAGAGCTGAGACCTAAGAAATCCGAGGGAAAGAAGAAGAAGATTGCTACAGCTATTTAGAAAGATTTGGGGTCAGATTCAGGAGATGAAACAATCATTGTAGCCACAGGTATAAAATGTTATCTTCTTTAGAGAATGTTGAAATCAAGAAGCAGGTGCAGGAGTTGCTCGAGAAAGGGTTCATCAGGCCTAGCACATCACCATGTGGGTCACTAATCATTTTGGTGAGAAAGAAAGATGGCTCGTGGAGAATGTGCATTGACTTCTGATCACTGAATAAGATAACAATAAAAAATCGTTATCCTCTTCCTCGCATAGATAATCTTTTAGATCAATTGAAGGAGGCTGTTTATTTCACCAAGCTGGATTTTCACGGTGGATACCATCAGGTCAGAGTTGTAGAGTAAGATGCATCAAAGACTGCTTTCAAAACAAAGCAGGGACTGTATGAATGGCTGGTTATGCCTTTTGGCCTAACTAATGCTCTTGCTACTTTCATGAGATTAATGAATGATGTACTCAGACCTTTTCTTGATGATTTTGTTATTGTGTACCTGGATGACATTTTGATTTTCAGTAAAATGTGGGAAGAACATTTAAAGCATGTTAAGTAGACATTAGATGTTTTAAAAAGAGAAAAACTTTATGTTAAACTCTCCAAATGTGAATTTGGCAAAACCTCTCTAAATTATTTGGGTAACATAGTAGGGGAAGGTGAACTGAAAATAGATCCCTCTAAAGTGGAAGTCACTGTAAACTGGCCTAAACCCTAGTCTGCTACAGAAGTATGAAGCCTTTTAGGAGTAGCACAATATTGGAGGAAGTTCATTTCAATTTTTTCCTCAATTGCAACTCCCTTACATGCTTTGACAGGATTGAACAAGGTGTTTCAGTGGGTAGGCAAACAGCAAAAATCCTTCGACACCTTGAAAGCAAAAATTAGTACAACACCAGTACTAGCACTGCCAGATCTACAAAGACCATTTGAGATCTAAACTGATGCCAATGACTATGCCATGGGAGCAGTGTTGAAACAGCATGGTAAACCCATATGTTATCATTCTGAGACTTTTAATCCTATAGTAGTTAACTATCCTACATATGATAAAGAATTGTATGCATTAGTTTAGAGTGTGAAAAAGTGGAAACATTACTTAATGGGCAAAGAAACAGTAATACATACTGATCATCAGCCACTTCAATATATACACTCCCAAACTAAATTACAACAGTCAAGACATCAGATGGATGGGTTTTCTACAACAGTTTCATTTAGTCATCAGATATAAAAAGGGCTTACATAACAAGGTTGCAGATATGTTTTCTAGACCCATTATAAATGCATCTACCATACTTAAGCATATTTCTGTGCTGCATGAAAGCTACATAGAACAGTATGCTCAGGATATGGACTTTAAAGATGTATATGAAACTTTGAGTCAAGGCAAAAGAGTAGAAGAATTGGACTATCATGTGAAGGAAAGAATCTTATATCATTGTGGGAAACTTTTCATTCCACAAACTGAGAGAGTAAAGATAATTAGGGAAGCACACACTTCTCTGATATCAGGTCACTTTTGGGTAAGTAAAATAGTTGCATAGCTGCAAAGGTTCTGCTATTGGCCAAAAATGAATGAAACAGTTTCTAGATATGTGAAGGGATGTGCTATGTGTGCTAAAAGCAAGCCCACCAATAGAAAACTAGGCTTGTACACTCCATTTCCAGTTCCTTCTCACCCTTGGGAAAGAATTTCCACAGATTATGTTGAAGGACTGCCTGAATCTAGAAAAGGTCATGATTATCTATATGTTGTTGTGGATAGGTTCAACAAAATGTGTATTTTGATACCCTGTAGTAAACAGATTACAGCTAAACAAACTGTAAAATTATTCTTTGAACATGTATGGGTTCATTTTGGATTACCCACTTCTATTGTATCTAATCAAGACAACCGATTTGTGGGGAAGTTTTTGTGAAGTCTCTGGGAACTAATGGACACCAAGTTAAAGAAAAGCATAACTTTTCATCCACAAACAGATGGCCAGACAAAAGTAGTTAACATGAAGGTGATCTAGTTACTGAGAGGATATTACAGCAAACACTCTAAGCTTTGGGATGAACACTTGTGTTATGTGCAGCATGCTTACAATAGAGCCAAACACTCTTCTACCCAGAGATCTCCTTTTGAGACCTGCTTTGGTTTCATACCAAGGTCTCCCTTGGGTTTTGTCTTTGGTAAAGATACCATGGTTGATAGACACAGTGATGTCGACAGGACAACTAGGTTCATTGAATAGATCCAGGAGATCCACCAGGCAGTACAAGAATAGCTGGAAAAGAGCCAGGCCAAGTACAAGGCTAGGAATGATAAGCATTGGATCGAGCATATTTTCAAGTTGGAGACCAAGTCTGGCTGTATATTGGTGAGCCCCAGTATTGCAGCAATAATGCTACAACTCCTAGAACTCCCTTCTTTAATTTTATGAACCTAGTAGTTCGTAACAAACTTGGAAGCGACAGTGTTGTATGCACAAGTACTCGCTCTTGCTGCAGCTGTCACTTGGTCAGCTGGCACAAGTCCACAACTTAAGCCAACTTCTATGAGCTCTATGAAGAAGCTTTTTAACTGATGGATGAAAGCTAACTCAAAGAAGGCTGATCTACTTGCAGAAAGAAACTAGAAAGCTGGAAGGAAACGTAAACCCAAGCAAACCCTAATTTTACCAGCTAGCCCTACTGATGCAAGAAAGAGGATGCAAGCTACTGAAAGAGATGCCATTGACTTATAGGAAGGTAAGATGCATGTGTCTAAGCTACTTCTACAGTAACATCTGAGAAAAAATCTTTTTGTATTTTTGAATAAAGTGTTAGAATTATCATGCATGTATTTTAACTGGTTTTTGACTGTGAAGAGGTGGATTGGTGAGAGGAAATGCTTGGAGGAGGTCGGGAAGGTTCAGATAGGGCCTAAGGGGTCCCTAACACCTTTCCAGAGAGATTTACAGAGTTTGTCTATCAAGAAACCTCATTCGTGAGCTTCTAGAGGAAGTCTGCAGGGGTTCTACAGGATGTTCTAGAATTTCTACAGGATGTCTGTAATTTTTCTACAGGATGTTCAGAAATGGGATTTTGGAGGATGGATGGAGGAAGAAAGATGGATGAGGGTACAGAGGTGAGATAGGGGTGTGAGGATGTCCACGACTTGGTGAATGAGGCTGAAGAGTGGCTAAGGCGATTGGGTTGGTTCAAAGATAAGAGAAGCAATGTTGTGTGAGAGTATAGGAACTAGGGCAGAGTGTGAAAACGTACCAAATGAGAGGCAAGAATATAAGTTAAGGGATGGAGAATATGGGATTGATGGAGTACATGTGGATGGAGAGGTATTACATATGCTCTGCATGCTATCTTTCGAATTAGACAAATGAAGACTTGGAAAATCAAGAAGCTAATTACTTTAACCTAATCTGACCTAGATAACAGCAAAGAAATGGAACAAAAGTTTATTTGCATTGAAACCATGTATACCAACTATGCAGCGAAGCAATCAAGACTCTGAACATGTAACCAACTTCTGCAAATAAAAATCAAACACTAATATTTGCATGGCGAAGCAAAGACTGTGTTTTTGTTGGCAGCAAGGTCACATTGATCCCAGCTCCTGATCCCACTCAGGGAGAGGTGAAACCAGAGGTGCTTGATGGCCTTTTTCTGAAGATCTTCCCTGTTATTAACCTATCAACTCAATCTGAACATAAAAATCCTTTTTAATCATCAAAAGAAATCTAAATAACAAAGCAATATTTATATCTAAATGGCAGATTTTATTCTAAGAATGTAGCAAAAACACATAATGATAAACAAAGGAGGTACTAGGCACTTGAGATGGGCCCAACCCCAAGAGCTACAACCTCTTAAGAGAGATTTAGAGCTGGTGCAAAGCTGGATTCATCTTTATTGATCAAAAGAATAGTTACATTCCAAAAACTGTCCACAAGGAAAACTTGAAAATGTGCTGAGATGCAGAGCTAACTTACTACCTAAAAAATGACTAAAATCGAACTACAAACTAGATAACTTCTTCCTACAAAGTGACTAACTGAAATGAGGCCCTAAGCCCTCTTATTTATACAAATTGAGGACCCCAATAGCCCTCCTAAACTTTAGGAACTCAACTGCCAAAACTTGTAGTTAACAGCACTTTTACTAGCACTTGCTCGGCCGCCCTTGTGATAATTGATTTGGTGGCCTTTGAACTCTGAGCTGATGGTGGAGAATTTGAGGTAAGGGCCCATAAATGAAGGGAAAATCTTCCTACAAATCCTCTCCCTTGTTCTTCCACGAATTTTGCTGCCAAGTGCTCATTAAAACCTTTGATTTTGTCTCAAAATTGACTAAAAATCTGCACAAAGCACCCATTAGACTTGTTGGCATAATGACTAACCCAATTCACTCTATTAGCATAAATATAATAAAGAACATGCAATAAACTAATCAGAATGGTGGATTAATTTGAATTAGGAGGTAGAATGAGCCCATATAATTATCCATTTTTGGGGCTCATCATCACCCCCCTACTGAAAGTGTTGCTCATCCTTTGAGCAACTAATCTATCTCCTCATCTTTGATGGCCCTGGTGGCCTGCCTATCATGCCAAGCTTCTAAAGTGATGTCCTCTTCTCGGTCATGAAACCATGATTTTCTCTCTGCTTCTTCCCACTGCTTGTGCTCCTTTTCCTAGAGAATTCTCAGCTTCCTATAGAACTGTCTCAGCATCCTGTAGAGAGGCCTTTGTGTCCAACATTTTCATTATTTCTCTCTAGGTGGATGTCTTCAGGCTTCCCTGCTCATAGGTGATGGATGCCTTGGAGGGAGACCTCTCCTTTTGTGTAGCTGGGGTGTCTACCATTGTAATTGGCTCTTTTGACTGTGGTTAGGGTCTGCCAGTTTTTATCCTCACGCTCCTTCTTGCTTTAATATACAGGGAAGGTTCCCTCTTTCGCTTCCCCATCTGCTTGGGAGATGTGCTTAGGGTGGCCAGCACAGCTGTTGCCTCCCTGGCTAAAATCTTAGGCGATTTTTCCTTCTGTTGCTTTGTTTCCAGACTTCCTGTAGAAAGTCCTGTGTTGACTGTTTTCTGGCTTCCTATAGAAATTGTTTTCTAGCTTCCTGTAGAAACAATTTTCACTCTTTTGGCTGGGGGTGCCTTCTCTTTTAATTTTGCTGTGGTTTCCTTGGGTGTGCCCTCACTTGCTTGGACTTTTTTAGTCCTCTCTGCCCTAATTTGCAACCGTTTCTCCCTTGGCATTTGTGCCTTTATTCCACCCATAGTTTTCGGCTCAGCAGCTTGGCCTTTCTATTGTTTCTCTTCTTGCTCTTTCTGTGGTGGTCCGTCCTAGGTTTCCTTACCCTTATATTTCTCTTTTGCCTCAATTTGTTCCCTATCTTCACTGCTGGATGAAGTGTAAGTTCACACAGTGACCTGAAATGATAACCATGGGTAATGCTGAATTATGAATCACCCTGTCATGGCGAGAGTGCTCCCTTTTTCTTATGCTTTGGTCAGGAACAGAAATGTTGTTTATAGTTTCCCCCTAGACTCAAGGAAGAATTCCTCGGATGTTTGATATCAATGAACAACAATTCCCTGGTTATAACGCTGTTGCTACCCAAAACTCGACTGTCAAAAGAGAATTAGGCTCTCACAGACAGAGTGCAGAGCTTAATTTTCATCCCCAACCACATAAAAGTCACATTCTTTATGCACAGGTTAGCCCTTAGAGTGGTTTATCGTTTCTACAGAAGGAATTTGTTAACAAGAACTGTGGAGGAGAATTTTGACACAAAATTGACTGAGAAATTCTGTGCCACACACAAGCAGCTGCTATTTTTTTAACTCACAGGCAGACTTGTTTCATACTTTCTCATTCAAAAAGTTTAAGTCACCGTCTTTCGAGCGTATCATGCATGGAAGAGTGCTTTTTCAAGCCTATCTCTCTCAAAACTCCAAACTCTATGAAGAAAAGTCCAGGCTTCTCTGCTTCAGAAGGATATTCCATACTTCCTGTAGAATGCCCCTGCGCCTCCGAGCGAGTCCGATATGCAGTAGAATCTAGAACTAAGCTGAAAAGCTCATGGAGGATAATGGGTTAACAAATTGTGGGAACAGAGGATACGTACTTCGGCTAAGAACGCTGCAAGTGCAAATTAATCAGCGGGTGGTGAGAGTCAGCCGAGAATTCTTTAATTGCTGCGTGATTTGCGGTGGGGAGTGAAGTGGCCAACATGTGCGCTGGCCCATGCAGATGGCGGTGATATCACAAAGCATCCTGTTTCCTACCTGTGATCACTCCATCAATTACATCAAAGGTCAAACAGTGACCATTACATGTTTCCCAATTTCCTCCTAAGATGGCTGAGCGCACGTGTCTCATTCACCCACTGATCGCTGTTGAACTGGATGAGGGTGTCCAGTTAGCTGGCCACCGATTTTTTTAATCCCAACCATCTCATTGCTCATGCAGTTTCCAAATTACATTCATGAAATCAGAGGAATGAGTTTTAGTCACGTACCTGTAAGTCGAATGGTTGCTGCGAGGTGCTGTGGCCCTTCATTTGCTGCATGCACTAGTTTCTGTGGTTGCATGATGGCTTGGTGGCTGATTCATGGATATTTCTTCCTGTGCAGGTATCCTTTGGCTAGATCCATGCTGTAGGAGCTGGCTTCACGTTTAGATCTGCACCCTCAAGCTACTGATGTTGAATTTTTACAAGGCATGAACTTGTTTTCGCCATTGCTCCAGAACGATAGATCGGATCGATCTGAAACTTGCTGAGCATGTTCCTATCATCATTATGCACATCCCATAGCAAAACTACGATCAATGGATGCACAAATTTTGAGAAAAATGGAAAATGGATGAATATTATAGAGATCAATTTCTCAGAAACTGTGCATTGGAATCGGTTGAAACTACTTGGGTAGGCTACTATCACCCATGTGCATCTCCCCATGTTTTGAAATGGATGCACAGTTATGGAGAAAATGAAAAAATGGCTGAAGGTGATGGAGGTTGGTTTCTTGGAAACCGTGCACCAGAATGGGCTGAAATTGCTCAGGCATGTTGCCATTGTCCCTATACAACTCCCCCTGTAACAATTTTACAAATGGATGCATAGTTTTCAAGCTAGGGAAAAAACAAATTCTATTCTATGTATTTTTTCTTCAAAGCATTCTGCAAGTTTTTGCATGGTAGAAAAAATAAGCTTGGGCTGTGATGCAGGCATGGAGATGATGGAGGAGGAGTTTCAAGATTGCAGGAGGACTTCTGAACCCTTGAGGAAGCTATCATGTTCGCCAAACTACCTTTTCAAAATCCATTTCTAGCTTCTTTTAATTTCTATGGGAACTTCCTGTAGAAGCACAATGAGGTGGAAAAAATGATGGAGAAAGGTGAGGGATGGAAACAGGGGTTCTTGCAAGCCTAACCAACAGATTCCAACCATCAGATTCCCTTTTAAAATTGAATTTGGTTCGTCCAAAGGTTCTACAGGATGTTTCAGAACTTTCTGTAGAAATGCCTGGAAGATCCTGTAGGAAAGCCTGGAACTCCCTGTAGAAAGCCAAATCCTGGCCTGAATGTGACCAAATCCTAGGAGAGGTGACTGGCCATGGAGGGAGTGTCTGAAGGGATTTCCTGGAGCCTGGTACGGACTACTGTCCTCATTTTGCACACCCCTCTTTTCCTGCAAAGTATTCACTGCAACCTGCAATTTTTCACAGAGATTAGTCCTGCTTTCTTTTTTCTTTTCCTTTTTTCTTTTTTTTTGAAAACAACTAGGGTGCCTCATGGAGGTTTTCACCCTAATTGCTTGCCTTGGGCGCCTCCAAGGGAGGTTTTCACCCAGGGATCTTATTCTCTTTTTCTTTTCTCTTTTTTTCTTTTTTTTTTCGACCCATTAACCACCTCATGGAGGTTTTCAATCAATGAGCCAATCTAAGGCGCCTCCGAGGAGGTTTTCACCTTATATTTTTCCTCTTATTTCCATTTTTTCTTTTTTTCTTTTTTCTTTTTTCTCTTTTTTCTACCCTACCCTACTTGAAAAATAAAATTCTTTTCAAGTATAAGAATACTTCCAATGGAGCCATGTGCACATCGAGATTAGAGACAAGATGATGTGGAGGCTTGAAATGCATGCTTTGACAGCTATCCAGATTTCAGAGACCAAATGATTTGACTTTGAAGGGATCAAACATAGCTGAAGAAGAGAGTACTGCTTCAACTTAGTGACCGTCTGGAACCATGTCTCAATATAGCTTCGATATCCTTGGTCCTTTTGCTGATCTGGATCATTCTCCATATCTTCTTCTATCATGACCTTCACATCTTCCTCTTTGTGCTGATTTTTCTCTTGAATACATGGAATATTTGATGGTAACCATGAGGGAACTCTCTCGATCTATGATTTTAATGCCTTCTCTTCATCCAGTGCAGCCCATGGTTCTTTGATCTTTTCTTGTGAATCTTCTTTTTCCTTTGGTCCTTCGATGTTGTCAATATAATCTCTGTTTTGCAATACTCTTCCTGAGCTATGGTGAAGATCATCGAGCTCAAGAGGAGTCATTTGGACATGTTATGTCTCATCTTTGTAATTGGGTTGAGCTATTCCAATGTGCGTGTTTGGAAATGGTGGTATGGGTAGTTGAGTGGGGGTGTATATTTGAGATGGATGTGGGTGGGGTTGTGGTTGGGCAAGAATTTGGGGCTGCCTTGGTGGAGGAGGCGATGGTTGCGATTGAGCAGGTGGTGGAGGCAAAGGAGTGGAAGGAGAGTTGTACTGGGGCCTCCACCCCTGATGAGGTGCATTCCACTAAGGCTATGGCTGAACATAAGAGTGAAACGAATGAGCAACAGGAGAAGCATGGTATTAAGGAGGATACAACCAAGGAGGGGGTGTGGACCAGGAAGGATGAGCAGGGGGACCCCAAGAAGGCATGGGAGTGGCTTGATAGGGGTCGTAATAGGTCTGGAATGTCTCTTGCATTCCCTGCTGGTAAGGTATGGGTCCATGTGGCCTCTTTTGATTCATATAATAGAGTGGTTCAATGACTCCTTTAGCCCTCTGATATGTAGCTTTAATTCCAGGCAAGGAAGGACACTAGTTCGTAGGATGGTCTCTTTCACAGACAAAACACACTTCTATGGAGTGCAATGGAAATTCGTTCCTTGGATGCTTTCTAGTGCACCTGGGACAAAAGATGGCCAAAGCCCTCTTGGCTTCCTCTTGCCTCCTTTGGATATGTAAGGTATCCAGTTGCATGGCAAGAAACGGCCTCGTATCGCTCTTGAAATCTTCCATATAATTTGCAAACTCGTTTTTGGATAAGGTACTACTCCCAACATTTCTGTTTGTAGCCATTTGCTCCAGAGGAATTTTTTCTTCTTCTTCTCCCCTTGAGGTTCTTCAAATATGTCTTGTTGTCCACCTAGGGGTTCTTCTTAATCACAGCCATCGAAGAAGAGAGAAGGTTGGCTGTGTGAAGCAGTGGGGGGTGTTTTGCAAACATTTTTCTGACTTATCTCTACTCCTACCAGGCATGAAATGAAATCTTTTTGGTTGATTTTTGTTTTGTTTTTTTTTTTTTTTCTTCTTGTGCTTGCAAAAACTAAAATAGATTGAAATGCAACTAACTATGTTGCTGAAATGAAAATGCGGAATTGAAATGAAAGCAGGAAAGGACTAATCTATTTTGCTCAAATGAAACTGCAGGAATGAAATGCTAGGCTACGCTTGCAGAACTGAAATGCTAGTCTATGCTTGTAGAAATGAAATTGCGGAATTGAAATGTTAATCTATGAAAGCGGGAAATGCTAATCTACTTTTGCAGAAACGAAATTGCATAATGGAAATGAAATAAACTACTTAGCAGAAGGTTGTAGTGGAAAATAGAAGAAAAGCAACAATCACCAATACTCTGACGCTTCCTCGGCAACAGCGCCAAAAAGAGTGGTGAGCCCCAGTATTGCAACAATAATGCTGCAACTCCTGGAACTCCCTTCTTTAATTTTATGACCCCGATAGTTCGTAACAAGCTTGGAAGCGACGGTGCTGTATGCACAAGTACTAGCTCTTGCCGCAGTTGTCACTTGGTCAGCTGGCACAAGTCTTCTAGGAGCTTAAGACAACTTCTATGAGCTCTGAGAAGAAGCTTTTTAACTGATGGACAAAACCTAACTCAAAGAATGCTGATCTACTTGCAGAAAGAAACTCGAAAGCTGAAAGGAAACGTAAACCCTAGCAAACCCTAATTTTACCAGCTAGCCCTACTGACGGAAGAAAGAGGATGCAAGCTACTGAAAGAGATGCCATTGACTTCTAGGAAGGTAATATGCATGTGTCTAAGCTACTTCTACAATAACATCTGAAAAAAACATCTTTTTGTATTTTTGAATAAAGTGTCAGAATTATCATGCATGTATTTTAACTGGTTTTTGACTATGCAGATGTGGATTGGTGAGGGGAAATGCTTGGAGGAGGTCGGGAAGGTTCAGAGAGGGCCTAAGGGGTCCCCAACACCCTTCCAGAGAGTTTCACAGAGTTTTGCTATCAAGAAACCTCACTCGTGAGCTTCTACAGGAAGTCTGCAGGGGTTCTACCAGATGTTATGGAATTTCTACAGGATGTCTGTAATTTTTCTACAGGATGTTCAGAAATGGGATTTTGGAGGATGGATGGAGGAAGAAAGATGAAAGAGTGGGTACGGAGATGAGATAGGGCTGTGAGGATGTCCAGGACTTGGTGAATGAGGTTGAAGAGTGGCTAAGGTTATTGGGTTGGTTCAAAGATAAGAGAAGCAATGTTGTGTGAGAGTATAGGAACTAGGGCAGAGTGTGAAAACATACCAAATGAGAGGAAAGAATCTAAGTTAGGGGATGGAGCAGATGGGATTGATGGATTAAATGTGGATGGAGAGGTATTAGAGGTGCTCTACACGTTATCTTTCGAATTAGACAAATGAAGACTTGGAAAATCAAGAAGCTAATTACTTTAACCTAATCCGACCTAGATAACAACAAAGAAATGGAACAAAAGTTTATTTGCACTGAAACCATGTATACCAAGTATGCAGTGAATCAATCAAGACTCTGAACATGTAACCAACTTCTGCAAATAAAAATCGAACACTAATACTTGCATGGTGAAGCAAAGACTGTGTTTTTGTTGGCAGCAAGGTCACCTTGATCCCAGCTCCTTGTCCCACTGAGGGAGAGGTGAAATCAGAGGTGCTTGATGGCCTTTTTCTGAAGATCTTCCCTATTATCAACCTATCAAATCAATCTGAACATAAAAATACTTTTTAATCATCAAAAGCAATCTAAATAACAAAGCAAGATTTAAATCTAAATAACAGATTTTATTCTAAGAATGCAACAAAAACACATAAAGATAAACAAAGGAGGTACTCGGCACTTGAGATGGGACCAACCCCAAGAGCTACAGCCTCCTAAGGGAGATCTATAGCTGGTGTAAATATGGATTCATCTTTATTGATCAAAAGAATAGTTACATTCCAAAAACTGTCCACAAGGAAAACTCGAAAATGTGCTGAGATGCAGAGCTAACCTACTGCCTAAAAAATGACTAAAATCGAACTACAAACTAGCTAACTTCTGCCTACAAAGTGACTAACTCAAATGAGGCCCTAATCCCTCTTATTTATACAAATTGAGGACCCCAACAGCCCTCCTAAACTTTAGGAACTCGGCTGCCAAAACATCTAGTTAACAACACTTTTACTAGCACTTGCTCGGCTGCCCTTGTGATAATTGATTTGGTGGCCTTTGAACTCCAAGCTGATGGTGGAGAATTCGAGGTAAGGGCACATAAATTAAGGGGACACGTTCCTCCAAATCCTCTCCCTTGTTCTTCCACGAATTTGGCTACCAAATGCTCATTAAAACATTTGATTTTGTCTCAAAATTGACTATAAATCTGCACAAATCACCCATTAGACTTGTTGGCATAATGACTAACCCCATTCATGCTATTAGCATAAATATAATAAAAAAATGAAATAAACTAATGAGAATGGTGGATTAAGTCGAATTAGGAGGTTGAATGAGCCCATATAATTATCCATTTTTGGGGCTCATCATATATCAGCAAGGACAGGATGCAAGGTGAAGGTAAAAAGCTAAAACCTATCAGGTATGGACCCTTCATGATACTTGAGAAGATTGGTGAAAATGATTTTTGCCTTGATCTGCCGCTTACATGCAGATCTACTCAGTCGTGAATGTAGATTGTTTGAGGTTGTTTGAACCTTCAATGATTGAGGACCCTGAAGAGTAGAGTCAATTACCTTTTGTTGATGACCTTCTACCTAAATATCTTAATGAGTTACGGGAAGACACAGTGATGGACAGGAAGGTAAGGACGATGCGCAGTGGACAGGTGGAATACCTCAGGATTGGGCTTAAAGGTTCGAAGCCGAGCAGTGCGAAGTGGATTGAGATTGGGCAGGTGAGACGACAATTTCCTCACTTAGCCGATGCTTGAACAAAACCAACTTTTGGTGGTCCAAAAGCTTTTTTATTAGGGAGGCCGTGATACGAATCAGATCCACAAAGGACTGTCATGAACCTTGACTGTATTGAGTTGAAAAAGTCCTTGAAAATTCCAAAACAACGATAAGAAATTCCTTGAATCAGTGGCAATGGCTGCCAACGTAGAACGACGAGGACCTCGATCAAAGCGCATTGACCGAGGCCCATGGAGACTGCGCAGGAGGTCAAAGTAGCCCCTGGGAGACCCGGATCAGGAAAAGGAGGCGATTTTGACGCTGGGAAAATAGGGCCAAAATGGAAGAGCTTTAAGCACTTGGTCACGTTGGGAGCTGGAGAACCACGGGTAGAGAAACAAAAAGTGCTAAAGGACAAAAGCGGGACCCGTGCTCTAGAAAACCCATGGTATCAATTGGGGCTTCCTTGAATGGTAAGGGATTTTGGAGGAGAGTGGAGTGATCCCACTCAACGATTGACACGTGGTAGCGGAGGTGAGAGAAAAACCAGCATTGATCGCACACTATCGATCGAGTAAGTCAACCGCGCTCAACGTGCGTATGACGTTGGATGTGCAGGAGCCCAGATCGGATGGTTGAGATTGCGCCCGATGGAGGAAGCGGAATCGATAGGGGATCAAGCCAAGTTCTAAAGAGATTTGGAGTTTGTTTGACCACCACGATGGAGAAAGAACGTAGACACGACGTACTGAAGGAAATGAACCGACGAAGCATGCTGGCACGAGTTAGATGGAAACACGTGGCCACTTCCTGAGCGATCATGCTAACGCTGAATAGGGAATTCCAAGCGCACCTGCAAAAGGTGAATCGACACAGGTGAGAAAGGAACTAAACAAGCATAGGGATCGAATGACAAAAGCCATGAACAAAGACAGTCAGAAAAAGAGACAGAGAGAGAGGAGAAGAGTTAATTGGAAACCTGAATTGAGAGGAGTCCAAGCAACTAAGGGAGATAGTGAACACAGAGAGTAGTAAAGCCAAGCAGAGGAGACAGAGGGCTGAGCTGACCACAGGCAGCATCGAGCACCAGAGAGCTTGAAAATTCAAGCCTTCCCATAGATGAATCTGTCAGGACTGAACATAAAATTTGGCTCTCTCCACTGTAGACCAAGGGTCATAGAGCTGGTAGGAAGAAAAAAAGTCTGTGAACTCTGAGTGGCTTGGGGAATCCAAGAACCACCCTGCCAAGCAAAATCTGCTTCGGGAGAACTCATATTCAGTCCCTGTATTGTAATTTCTCTACTGTAAGACACAATGAAACAAGGCCACCACTGAATCTGGACCGGAGACGTAGCCCTGGAGAATATGGTGAACTCCTTATTAAAAATTGTTTGTGTCTTTGTGTGTCTTATTGTATTTCTCTACTGTCTTTCCACTTATTTTCTGTGTATTGGCAATATGATCAATCCGTTGTTTCAATAACACAGAACACACACACCAGCACATGGGTCTGTAATACCTTTTTGTTTAATAAATCTTCAATTGAGGTCACTCATAGGGTTATTATCAAATCAATAAACCTTCTATTGGGATAATATGCTCAAAAAAACAATCAGCAACATCATTAAGAAAATTATCTATCTCCCTTTTATGTCTCCACTTTTCATCACTAAGCTTTGATTGAAAATAATTTGTAATTATAACCTCAGGAAGAAAAATGATTTTTTTCACATCACTATATGACATATGCTCAAGTTCAAGTAGATTGTTTACCTCTGATCAATGGGCATCATTGTGTTCCTCAATGCAATGATATACAATCTCTTTATCATCTTTCTTTTACATGAGATAGCCTCTTTTGCTATGATAATTGGCTCAATATATTATTGTCCAACATATATCACTTGTTGGTTTCTTCCTGTAGGTTCAACACCCAACTGATGAACTTAAAGAGATTCATCCTGATCCCCACTTAAACCATTTTCGTTATAGTTAGGAGGACCATCAAATTTATCAAGATAAGACCTCTGGGGATTTATTTGCAACTTAACTATTACTTCCTCTTCTCGACTGCTGAGCATAAATTCTTGATGCATGTTTGAAATTTCCTCTATCTGAATACTCTCTTGATTTGCTTGGAACTAGCTCAACCAATTCTCTGATTGGGATATTATTAAAGAATTTTCCGCTTCATTTTGAGAAAAATTATAGTTCTTTGCTTTCAGAGACGTACTCATAATTAATTTGGCTATAACCTCTCTGAATGCTTGATATATTATCAACAAGATAAATAGTTTCTTCAACAGGATTATCATGAGCTTTAAAGTTTCTTTAGCATCATAATATTCACAACAACCTTCAAAAACAAACTTGTGTGGATAATAAGTTCTACAAGAAGAATTGAATACTGAATGGAAATATTTCAAAGATGAAATGCTTGAAAGAGGTAGAGACTTAAACCAAACCCTAGCTTCTAGGTCCAAATAAAACAAAAAAAAACTTCATCTTCAGAACTTCATGAATGATTCCCTGCTGCTCCATGCATTCATGAAACTCTTGGAGGTGCTAAGCCAGATCTTCATATTCCTTTCTACTAAATTTTGGAGGATACTCATTCCACACAGAAAATGCAAGCATATCATGAGGATAGCCAAGTGATCCTAGTAAAATCAAGTGGATCAAATTTATGGACTAAGAATGTAGGGAGAGCCATTAAAACCTAGAAAAGAAAACTTCAAAGTGTAGTATAGTCACCAATTAATGTTGTAAGACAAAATGACAGGTGTGAATGTACAACCAGCCGCTGAAACTTGTCACTCTCAAGGATCAGCTTCAAACTTAATAAATCTATGGAAAAGTGTTCTTATTCAATTATTTTGTAGGTTGTGGTCTATGTTATTATGGAGTCTCCTTTCATTACTTTAATTTGAAACAACCAAGTATTTCCTCCTCACTGAACAACCAGAGGAAAATATTGAAAACCTAGGGAAAAGTGTTCTTGTCTTCTTTCCCCAACAATAGTGCCAATTAATGGTATACCTTAAGAAACCAATTTCCTAGCTGTGGAGAAATTGTGCTTAAGACATTAATGATTATTGTTTGTTTTCACTTATTTGTCACTTGATTGTTTGTTGTATTATTAAATGAAGGACCTGGAAAACTTGGTCTTTAACCCTTAATTCATTTGTGACCAGAAAATCTCAGAATCCCATTTGTTGCTAGATATAAATGCTGAATGAAGAAAGCTTGAAGGAGAAGTTAAAGATAATATGCTGCTTAACACAAAACCTACTATCCATCACTTAGAAGAATTATGAAAAGGAGAACTGAGTCATAGACAATATGATGCTTGAAACAGAAACTATTATCTGCGAACCTAGGAGAAGTTAAAGATGATATGCTGCTTTACACAGAAACTATTATCTATAACTTAGAAATGAAGGTGAAAACTTCAAGTATAGGAGTGATCTTTTAATGGATTTTAAATTTATCTACATAAGAAAATAAATACCTGCAACTTCATTACTATACCTCAATGAAGAAAACATAAGATGACACATGACAAAGAAGTTACAAAATTATACCCAACAATTCATGGAAACTTCTGATTCTTTCATTAATCAATAACTATATCAGGAATACAATGGCTTAGTCTCCAGGTTATCCAAAATTCCAACCCCCTTACAATTCCCTTTTTGAGCTTTTATCTCTTCCCTTTCTGATTAGCTATCAAATCAGTTTTGGAAACTGATTTCTCAAAACAGCTAATAAACCACTTTATAACAGTTATAAAACTATTTCCTGTTTGAAATTATTCAAATTTATTACATATAAAATATTGAAACTCGGAACATATGTAAAAATGCACCAAAAGCTTTGGAATGGGCCCACATATATGTCGAGAGTGTTCTGATTGGCGGAAACAAAAAGAAACCTGACCAATCACCTTTTCTTTCTATTCATCTCTAGCAGTAATTTCCCCTTTATACAGTGAAATCAGTGCAAACCTTTCGTTACTGTGGAAGTCAAAAGTATTAACTCTTATTTATTAACCCATCGGAACTGCCTATTCAATGTTTCATTGACATCCCATCACAAATTGCAATCGGTGTTTTAAATTGTTGTATTGACACAATCCTTAACAAACCGTGATATGAAGGATGCATTGGAGTTATAAAGCATGGCATAAATAATATCAGGTCTAGCCCATCGCACATCACAATCGGTGGAACCATATACATATATATAACTGCGGACCCACTGGAATTATAAAATGCCACATATAGTTCTTCGGGTCCCTCATCACAAATCGCAATTGATGGAACCCGATGCATATGCATAAGATGCTTTGTGATATGTCGAACCCGCCAGGACTTTTAAACATAATGTAATAATTATCGGGTTCGACCCGTCATGAATCGCAATCGACAGAAGCTGAGGTGATACTCCATATAACTATATTAATATGATTTGTGATTATGATTTGATCATATGATCTCATATATCGGGTCTCGCCCTCATTTCATGACTATTTACATTGTGATTTGACTTGATCACATGGGTTGATTCTTTAACAATTATTTCCTTTATGATTTCAATATACAATAAACAATACTTCATTTCTTTTAGAATTTGCAGATGTAAAGAGAATAAGGGAGCTTCATTGAGGTTGAACCCCTGCAGTGATTTTAGACCACAAATTTTCATAAGACTGATAAATAAGCTTAAAACACAATATAAGCTACAACATCTGGCTCCAACTAGGGATAGTGATTTTGCCACAAAAGCACTAAGAACCATAGATCAGTGCCTTATCCATTGTGCATGGAGTCCAAAACTGTGAAAACCCTGAAATTTAATAAACTTCAAACTAACATTCTTGATTTTTGAGACCTTTGCAAACAAGTTTCCAACTAGGACAGTCATCCCTATTTATCCACTGAAATTGAACTAAAGAACTACAATTGAAAACCAAATGCTCAACCCTTGAGCTTATTTACGTACAGGATCCCACCTATGTGCATGACTGATCTCCATCAGGTGAAGTAAATCTTCCAATGGTACCAAGTTAGCATCTGAGTGCCTGATATAGAACCATTCTAGTAGTTAATCTTGAAAATACAATTCATCCTGAATAAAAAATAAATTATGCATAAGGGAAGCTCACAAAAAAAGTTAGGAATATATCCACAAGGTAGGATGTGTAGACTGCCGATAAATTCCTCCATGTAATCTGCCACAAGATCTTCAAAAGCATAAGGAAAAATATGGCCTTGATCAACTCCAAAAAAGAAATTCTCTATGTATGAAGGTTCTTGCTTGAATAAACCTTCTATTGGGATAATATGCTCAACAGAACAATCAACAACATCTTTATGAAAATGATCTATGTCCCTTTTATGTCTCCACTTTTCATCTCTAGGTTTTGATTGAAAATAACTTGTAATTATAACGTTACGAATAAAAATAAATTTTTTCACATCACTACATGAGATATGGTCAACTTCAAATAGATTGTTTACCTCTGATCCATGGGTGTCATTGTGTTATTCAATGCAATGATATACAATCTCTTTATGAGCTTTCTTTTTACATGAGATAGCCTCTTTTGCTATGATAAATTGCTCAATATATTGTTTTCCAACATATCTCACTTGTTGGTTTCTTCCTGTAGGTTCAACACCCAACTGATGAACTTGAAGAGCTTCATCCTGCTCCCCATTTAAACCATTTTCATTATAGACGGGAGGACCATCAAATTTATCAAGATAATATATCTAGGGATTTATTTGCAACTTAATTATTTCTTCCTCTTCTCTATTGTTGAGCAGAAATTATTGATGCATGTTTGAACTTTCCTCTATCTGAATACTCTCTTGATTTTCTTGGAACTGGCTCAACCAATTCTCTGCTTGGGATATTATTAAAGAATTCTCTATATCACTTTGAGAAAATAATAGTTCTTTTCTTTCAGAGACATGCTCATAATTAATATGGCTATAATCTCTATGAATGCTTGATATATTATCAACAAGATCATTAGTTTCTTCAACGGGATTATCATGAGATTTAAAGTTTCTTTAGCATCATAATATGCACAACAACCTTCAAAAGGAAACTTGTGTTGATAATAAGCTCTACAAGTCAAATTGAATACTGAATGGAAATATTTGAAAGATGAAATGCTTGAAAGAGGCAAAGACTTGAAACCGAAGACTAGCTTCTAGGCCCAAAGAAAACAAAAACAACTTCATCTTCAGATCTTCATGAATGATGCCCTGCTGCTCCATGCATTCATGAAACTCTTGGAGGTGCTGAGCCGGATCTTCATATTCCTTTTTACTAAATTTTGGAAGATAATCATTCCATGCAGAAAATGCAGGCATATCATGAGGATAGCCAGTGATCCCAGGAAAATCAAATGGATCAAATTTATGGACTAAGAATGTAGGGAGAGCCATTAAAACCCGGAAAAGAAAACTTCAAAGTGCAGTAGAGTCTCCAATTAATGTTGTATGTGAAAATCATAGGTGTGAATGTACAACCAACTACCGAAACTTGTCACTCTCAAGGATCAGCTTCAAACTTAATAAACCTATGGAAAAGTGTTCTTATTCAATTATTTTGCATGTTGTGATCTCTGTTATTATGGAGTCACCTTTTATTGCTTTTATTCGAAACAACCAAGTATTTCCTCCTCATTGAACAACAAGAGGAAAATATTGAAAACCCAGGAAAAAGTGTTCTTGTCTTCTTTCCCCAGCAATGATGCCAATTAATGTTGTGCCTTAAGAAACCAATTTCCTAGCTATCTAGAAATTGTGCTTAAGACATTAATGATTATTGTTTTTTGTCACTTATTTGTCACTTTCTTTTTTGTATTATTCTTAAATGAAGGAACTGGAAAACTTGGTCTTTAACCCTTAATACATATGTGACAGGAAAATCTTAGAATTCCATTTGTTGCTAGATATAAATGATGAATGAAGAAACCTTGACGGAGAAGTTAAAGGTAATATGTTGCTTAACGCAGAATCTACTTTCTGTCACTTAGAATAATTATGAAAATGAGAACTGAATCGTAGACAATATGCTGCTTGACACTGAAACTATTATCTGCGACCTTTGGAGAAGTTAAAGGTGATATGTTGCCTTACACAGAAACTATTATCTATAACTTAGAAATAAAGGTGAAAACTTCAGGTATAGTGGCACTCTTTTAAGGGATTTTAACTTTATCTACATAAGCAAATAAAGACCTGCAGGTTCATTACTATACTTGAAAGAAGAAAACATAAGATGACACGGAAACTTCTAATTCTTTAATTAACCAACAACTATATTAGGAAGAAAGTGAGTTAGTCTCTAGGTTCTCCAAAATTCCAACCCCCTTACAATTGCCTTTTCGGGCTTTTATCTCTTCCCTCTTTGATTAACTATCAAATTAGCTTTGGAAACTGGTTTCTCAAAACAACTAATAAACCACTTTATAACAGTCATAAAACTATTTCCTATTTGAAATTATTCAACTTTATTACATATAAAATATTGAAACTCAAAACATATGTAAAATTGTGCCAAAAGCATTGGAAGCGGTCCACATATATGTCGGGCGTGTTCTAATTGGCAGAAACACAAAGAAACCCAGCCAATCACATTTTCTTTGTATTTTTCTCTAACACTAATTTTCCCTTTTTACAACTAAATCGACGCAAACCTTTGGTTACTATGGAACTCAAAAGAATTAACTCTGATTTATTAACCCATCGGATCTGCCTATTCAATGTTTCATTGACTTCCCATCGAAAATCAAAATCGGTGTTTTAAATCGTTGTATTGACCCAATCCTTAACAAACCGCGATATGATGGACACGCTGGAGTTATAAAACATGGCATAAATAATATCGGGTCCGGCCCATCGCACATCACAATTGGTGGAACCATATACATATATATAACTATAGACCCACCGGAATTATAAAATGCCACATATAGTTTTTCGGGTCCATCATCACAAATCACAATCGGCGGAACCCAACATATATGCATAAGGTGCTCTGCGATACGTCGGACCTGCCAGGACTTTTAAACATAATGTAATAATTTTCGGTTCTGGCTCATCGCGAATTGCAATTAGCAAAAGCTGAAGTGATACTCCATATAATTGTAATAATATGATTTGCAATTGTGATTTGATCATATGCTAACACACACACACACACACAGATATATATATATATATATATATAAGGTCTGGCCCTCATTGCATGACTATTTACATTGCGATTTGACTTGATTGCATGGGTCGATTCTTTAACAATTATTTCCTTTGTGATTTTGATATACAATAAACAATACTTCATTTCTTTTACACTTTGTAGATGTAAAGAAAATAAGGCTGCTTCATTGAGGTTGAACCCCTACACTGATTTTAGATCATGGATTGTGATAAAACTGATAAATAAGCTTAAAACAAAATATAAGCTACAACAGGACTAATGAAAAACTTGGTAAGTTTGAACCCAAAGCAGATGAAGTGATTCTTCTTGGTTATTCTTCTAGAATTAAAGGATATAAATGTTATAATAAAAGGCTTGGGAAAAATGTTGAAAGCATTGATGTTATTGTTGATGGAGCATATAGAAATCCAAAAAAGATAAAATCAATAGAAGATTATGACAATGAGGAAGATAGGTATTACTTTCCCACATCAAATGAAAATTATATTGAAGAAGAAACCAATGAAGCACTAGAAGAAGATATAATGGTAGAAGAAAAGACTTTGTCTGGGTATGTTCACAAAGATCATCTAGAAACTCAAATTTTAGGAGAAGGGGAGGTTGGTGTACAGACAAGAAGAACTATTACAGGGACCTCAAGCTATCTAGCATTATTATCCTCCACTGAACCTCAAAATGTAATGGAGCATGCAAAGATGAATGTCGGGTCAAGGCCATGGATGAAGAACTTGAGCAAATTGAAAAGAATGACACTTGGGAATTAGTTCGTAGACCTCATGATAAAAATATTATAGGAACTAAATGGATATTCAAGAACAAGCTGAATGAAAATGGAGAAGTCATTAGAAACAAGGCCCTACTCATTTATAAAGGGTATGCTCAACAAGAAGGTATAGATTTTGAAGAAACTTTTGTACTTGTTGCCAGACTTGAAGCTATAAGAATGTTTCTTGCTCTTTCCAATCTTCGGAAATACAAAGTATACCAAATGGATGTAAAATCATCCTTCCTTAATGGAGATTTAGAAGAAGAAGTTTATATTGAACAAACAAAAGGATTCATTCTTGGAAATGATGCAAAACTTATATGCAGACTCAAAAAGGCTCTCTATGTTTTGAAACAAGCTCCAAGGGCTTAGTATTACCACCTTGACAAATATCTACACCAACAAGGTTTGACAAAAGTTTCTGTAGATAGCAATTTATATACAAATATTGAAAATGATAAATTGCTAATTATTATTGTTTATGTTGATGATATAATTTTTGGTAGCAATGAAGAATCCATGAGTCAAAATTTTGATTCAGTAATGCAACAATAATTTGAAATGTCCTTGCTTGGTGGACTTACTTGTTTTCTTGGTCTACAAGTTGAACAAACTAAAGATGGTATTTTTCTTTCACAAACCAAATATCTCAAGCAGATCTTGAAAAAGTATGGAATGGAAGATTCTAAACCTATATGTACTCCAATGGTAACAAGATGTAGTCTCAGCTTAAACGATGTAGCAGTAGTACATCAACCAACTTATAGATCCATGATTGGAAAACTGCTTTATCTAATGGGTACTCGACCTAACATCATGCATGCAGTAGGAATAGTTGGAAGATTCCAAGCAAATCTAAAGGAATCACACCTTTACGAAGTCAAAAAAAATTTCAAATATCTTCAAGGAACTCAACACTTTGGAATATGGTATCCTAGAGATGCAAATCTTACACTTCATGGATATACAGATGCAGATTGGGCAGGAAGTGTTGATGATAGAAAAAGCACTAGTGGCGGTGCATTCTATATGGGTTCCAAGTTAGTGTCTTGGTTCAACAAGAAACAAAGTTCAATTGACTTATCTACAACTGAATCTGAATATGTGGCTGCTGCATCTTGCTGCACACAACTGCTTTGGATGATGCAAACTTTGCAAGACATTCATATCACATGCACTCCACCCATCTCCATTCTATGTCATAATACAAGTGCCATCAGTATTTCAAAGAATTCAGTCTTGCACTCCAAGACCAAGCACATACCCATCAAATACCATTTTCTATGAGAACGAGTGCTTGAACAAAAGGTCAAATTGGAGTTTTTCCCCTCCAAAGAATAGGTTGATCATATATTCACTAAACCACTGCCCAAAGAAACATTTGAATATCTCAAACAAATGTTGGGAGTTGTTGCTGCAACATCCTGTTGTCAAATCCAGTTTTTCAGAGGAAATTTATGACACGTTGGTTTCATGTAGTATATGGACGGGTACACACAGGTTTCCTTAGATGAAAGCACGTATATGTTTTTCTAACAAAAAAAAAGTGGTAGCATATGTTCAGGGGAGTGTTCACATTCCACATTGTTGGCATTATGGTTGCTGAACTCAGCTATTTCTTAGTTGCATCAGTCATTAGTGTGATGCAACTTCTTCTCTCATGGTCTATATTTCAATGAGTTCTATTAGTCATATGATGTAATTTATTTCCCCAATATCCTTGGGATGGATGATGTAATAATTTTTCTATTTCTATCATGTATAAACTTTGGTATATCCCCACTTGGTTGCACAAATGAGTCAAATATGGTGTATCCCCACTTGGTTGAGTGATTGATGTATGTATGAGTTCATGGTCATAGGGAGGTCATACTCACTTTTTTGAGTTATAGTGTCATGTTACTACGTTGAATCATCTCTCTACACACTTGGCATGTACTCAGGGGGAGTATGGATAGCATCATGTAAATGAGGAGAGTAGAGTGGTTCGCCCTTTGAACTTAATGTCAAAGGGGGAGAGTATCTTGGTATTTTGGTGTTGTATGGTATCTCCAATAGTCTTTACAACTTGTAGTAGTCAACACCATCATGGTTGCCATCAAGTCCAAAGAGGGAGATTGTTGGCATTATGATACAAGTATTGTGCTTGATGGAAACTCTACAATTAAACCCAGTTTTGATAAGAGTCTAACAGAATATTCAGAGGCAATAGGGTAGTGGTACAGAGGATCAGGAAGAAGGAACTAAGGTCTATTGATCAGAATAAAGAATTTGAACAAAGAAGATGACGCAAGAGCGGTTTAAGAGATACACGTAGGTTCACTTAGTCCAAGCAGTGTATACATGTAGGTAATCAGAACAGAAATAGCATATAACATACACACACACTCCCATAGAAGGAAAAGGATGTACATGTTGAAAACCATGGTTTTGGTCCAAAGTATTTGGTCCAAGGTATCTTTGGACCATGATATTCACCTTGGGTATTTAGTCTGAGGTATTTGGTACGTGGTCTATGATCCAAGGTATTGGTCCTAAGTGGATTCGGTCTATGGTATTGAGAAAGGCCAAAAACTATATAAAGAAGAGAGGATCATATGTCCGGATGTGTAAGAGAATAAGGTTCTAAGGAATACTTCTATCTGAAGTATATTTTATGTTGTGGGGTTATGTTTGGGACTAGACCTGAAATATTTATGTGCACCTTGAGTTCAATATTGGATCAGGATCATGAGACCTGAAATGACTTATTCTTGAATGATATGATATTGGTTGAGGCTATATATGATTTTTTGCATCTCTTTTATTCGTTATCTATCATGATCTGGGTTTTTCTGAAGTTTGGAATTGTAGAAAGTTCTAAGTCAATATTTGCAGATCTGGATGCAGGTTCGTCTCGGTAAATTGTATATACACGCATCTTCTATTCTTTTATGTAGCGTATACAAAATAAAGGCTTGATGTTCAGAGATGACTGATCTATCAGATCAATATTGCTGATTTATTGCTGCTTCTATTTTACTGTTGTTTGTCAATGAATTCTTCTTAGATCTAAATGTAAATCTGAATGCATAAGGAGGTTGATACTTGATTGATTGTATAAGTGAGAAGAAGTGTTTTCTGTTGCCTGCCTGAGTAAAGTTCTGTAAATTGATATTAGATGTTTAGTACACTACTGGTTGGTACAGTTTGTGATTCAGAGATTTTATGATTCAGAATATTTAGAGGTATACATAGGTTGGGCTGAAGGAAGTAGCGTATACACACAGGTTTTATTCATTGAAGTAGCGTATACAGTCTGACACATGAATTTTTGACGTTTTAGTTGGTTTTGAATGTTGATGCAGGTTTCTGGGTTTAGCATAATGTTCTGATGATAGTGATCTGATTCTTTCAAATTAAATGCATGTTGGTTGATGAAGTTTTAGCTTCTAATTTTCTGATGGGTTATTGATGAGCCAAGGTATTCATATGTCTTGATATGTGCCAGGATCATCTAGTCTGAAAATTCATGAAACATGGTCCTTGGTGGAAGAGTGGATTTTTCTGTAGGCTCGCAGCTACGTACTAGTAAAAATATTGGCTAGTACAAGAGCTAGGGTGTTGTAGCGCCCTTCCAGTAGAAGGTGGAGAATGATAGAAGGTTGTAACCTTCTATAGGTAGAAGCCTACATACTTGTATGAGTCTTCATCAGTACAAGATTGTAAATTTTTTTTGTTATTATCAAAAGAAGACAGAGACGACAGTAGCAGGTGGTTTTCACCCACATTGGGTTTCCATATTAAATCTTGGTGTTCATGTGTGTTGATTACGTGTAATGGTTTATTATGTTTATACTGCACATGGTTACTGTTTATTGATTTATGAAATACTGATGCATTGATTAAAGGTCAACATATGATGAATTAACTGAATCATAAGTTTGTTGGGTAAACGCTAATTGCCTTAAAGACTATTGTGTGTACACGATAGTTCCCCCCTCTAAAGTAGCGTATATAAATCTGATTATGAAAGAAGAAAAATTCTTGATCTGATAATACTGATTCACCACCACTCTTAGTATTATTTCCAACAGAGGATACTCAAATGATTCATGAGGTAATGGTTTGGTAAAGGTGTCAACAATTTGTTCCTTTGTGCCAACATATTCAAGATTGATATTATTTTTGGCAACCTACTCTCTAAGAAATGATATTTGATCAGAATGTGCTTTATTTTGGAATGTGTCACATGAATCTTGGAGATACTGATTGAATTGGTGTTATCATGGAAGATGGGAATAAGCTCATCCAACTTGACTTGAAGATCTTGCAAAGTTTTCTTCATCTAGAGAACTTAAGTACAACAAGATGCTACCGTGATATATTCTTCTTCCGATGTGGATAACAAGATTGAAGACTACCTTTTACTTAACCATGAAACAAGGGAACCACCCAGATAGAATGCTACTCCACTCGTACTCTCTGGATCATCAACACTTCTTCCTCAATTGGCATCTGTATAAGCTTGGATACCTAGATCATTTCCTTTGGGATACTTATAAACCATATTTTGTTGTGCCCTTAAGATATCGAAGAATTCTTTTAACGACAATGATATGATATTCTTTTCGTGCTGGTTGGAATCTTACTACTTGTCCAACTTCCTACATTACATCTAGCTGAGAAGATGTCACATATAGAAGGCTTCCAATCATCTATCTATACAAAGTCTAGTCCACATCCTTTGATGAATCTTCTAAACTTAACTTGTAGCCTGTTACCATTGGGCTAAGGACATGCTTGCAATCTTCCATCTTGAGTTTGTTGAGCATATCAATGATGTACTTGGTTTGATATATCAATATTCCTTTATCATGCTGAGATATCTGAAGCCCTAAAAGGTATGTCAACTAGCCAAGTAGAGACATTTTAAACTCACTTTGCATCTTTGTGGCAAAGTTTTTACTCAATCTATCATCATTTCTTCCAAATATTATATTGTCCACTTATACCTTGAAATTGTTAGGTTATCCTGATCCACTTCCACATAGAGATTTTTGTCGGCACTTCCTTTCTTGAATTCTTTTTTATGTAGATATCCTTGAAGAGGAGAATACCAAGCTCTAGGAGCTTGTTTGAGACCATATAGTGCCTTCCTTAATCTGCATACATAGTCTTCCTTGTTAGAGAGCAGAAAACCTTCAGGTTGTTTCATGTAAACTTCTTCCAATTCACCATTTAGAAATGATTACTTAACATCCATTTGGTACACCTTAATTTTTCTTGAGCATGCATAAGCGAGAAATATCTTGATAGCTCCCATTCCGGTAACGGGAGAATTTTTTTCTTCAAAATCAATTCCTTCTACTTGTGCATATCCTTTGTAGACTAATTTTGCCTTATTCCTGGTAACATGTTCACCCTCATTCAATTTGTTTCTGAAGACCCATTTATTTCCAATAACATTTTTATCCTTTGGTCATGGAACCATTTCCCAAGTGTTTTTCTTCTCAATTTGATCCAGTTCTTCATTCATAACTGCTACACAGTGTTCATTTTGACTAGCTTCCTCAAAATTTCTAGGCTCAAAAGTTGCTAAAAGAGCAAGGTGGGATTGTTGTGATGAATGAAGTTGTCCACTTCTTCTGGTTTCAATTCCTTCATTTATGTCACCGATGATTTGATTTGACGGATGATTCTTTTGACACCATTATTTTAAAACTTTTGGAGAAGTTTCTTGTATATCTTGCTAAGAATTTCTTATTTCCTCTCGGTTGACCCTTGTATTTCCTTAAAGAGACAATCTCATCATTATCCCTTCGACCAAAATATTCATCAAAAGTAACATTTATCCGTTCCACTATTTTTTTGCGCCTCAGATTGTAGCATCTATAAGCCTTTCTTTAGCATGAATAACCAACGAAATTACCTTCATCAACACGGGAATTGAACTTGCCCAATTTTTTATCTTCTCTTTTGATGTAACATTTGCTTCCAAAGATTTTTAACTATTTGATGTTAGCTGGTCTTCCTTCCCATAGTTCGTACTAAGTCATGTTACAATTGTGCCTGAGAAAAACTCTATTTATAATGAATACAATTGTATCGAATGGTCGAACCTATAATTTATCATCTAATTTTGAGTCATTTAATATTGTTCAAGCCATTCCCAGTACGGTTTTTTCTTTTCTTTTAGTGACTCCATTTTGTTGTGGTGTTTTGGCTGTTGAGAGATTCCCTTTTATTGAATTTTTTTCATAGTACTACTGAAATATCTTGGAAGTGAATTCTCCACCATTATCTAATCTCAAACATTTGATCTACAAATCAGTTTCATTTTAAACAAATTCCTTGTAGATTTTAAAACACTCGAATTCCTATAATATTTTCTTTAAGAAACAGATGGCTATAATTCTGGTGGAATCATATATCATTAGCATAATGTATAAGTCTCGGTCTAAAACTTATGTTCTCATAAGACCACATAAATCATTATGTATTAATTCCAATGGATGTGATGCAAAGTGTTCTTCTATATTGAACTCAATCTTGGTTTTTTTGTCATGCTGACAAGCTTAACATATCATATTGGTAGGTTTTGAAAGTTTCAACATATCCGTTACTGCTTCTGGTCATGAACAAATTTCCAAAATTTATATGTCCCATTCATTTGTGATATAAACAACTTTCATCTTCTTTTTCCAAAAACAACCCTTTAGGTGCCTCATCCAAAATATATATGTCATTTGGAGCTTTTCTTGCTATAGCCACAAATTTAGCAAACATTCCTTTCCTAATTTCACATTTATTAGAGTTGAATAATATCATGTGTCCTTGATCACACATCTCTCGAACACTGAGCAGATTGTGATTCATATTTTCAACCAACAATAGATCCTTCTCTCATGCATCCTTTCTTCCAAGAGTGACTATTCCTGTTCCTATGATGGTTGAAGACCTGTCACTTCCAAAAGACATTGTTCCATCCTTCTTTTCCTTCACGGATATGAACCTATTTCTATCTCCATTCATATGGGTTGAGAAACCATTATCAACATACCAAATGTTTTTGTTGTTTTGAGCCTTGAGATTGAGAGCACATTTTTCAAACTTCTTTTTCCATATTGTTCATTTTGATTTTGCAAGAATTCTATTGAAGAGATTCCAAGTCTTCCATCTTTAGCCAGGTGTGCAAAATTGTTACATTTGTAACATTCGACATCATCTCTCAAATGATCAAATCTATTGATATTCTGTTGAGTTCTAAAATATCCATTTCTGAAAGATCTCTCAGAAATATATTCATTCCAAATATGCGTGCGACATTCTATAGATCTATGTCCAAACCTTGCACATGAATAAAAATGACCATAAAATATAGGTTGATACCTGGGAGGAAATCTTCTTTGAGGAATTGTCTTCCAAGGTTTTTCTTGCAAGCCTTGATCTCTTGATTTAGCTGAGAGGTCTACCTTCTTAGTAGATTTTCCATATCCATCCTCTTTTGTTGTCATAGAAGGACTTGACCCCATTTCATATTTTCCTTTGTAACCAAGGCCAGTATTGCACTCAATGATAGTTTATTGTTGTTGAGTTCTTCCAATGCCTTTGAGATGTTGGCATAGTTTTGAAGATTTTTTTCCATTTTTTACTTCCTTTCATAGAGAGACTATTTCAACTTCCAGTGCTTCTCTTTCCTTGTTCCCTTCATTTAATTCTTTCTTGAGAGACTCGTTAATTAATTTTTATTCTTCAACCTTGATTTTAGGATTTAGGACCTGTTCTGTTTCTGTCTTTAATTTGTCTTCAAGAGTATTGATGTGCTTCTACTAAGCTTTGAGCTCTTTGATAACCCTGATCACTTCATTTTGAAATTCAACCTTAGTCATCTCTTAATATTTTTCATCCTTATTCACCAGATGTCTCTTGCTTAATGTCCTTGTCCATAAACAAAACTCTTCTATTGATTTCTTATTCATTATTGTTGAAAATAATACTGAGAGGGGGGGTGAATCAGTATTATCTAATTCTTTTAATCAATCTTCCTTATTTGTTCTTTGAATTATTTTTGCATGTCAGTACCATAAAATAATGAGCATGAGCAAGGAAAAACAGATAGTCACACCAAAGAACACAAGATGTAAGGTGGAAACCCAATGTGGGTGAAAACCACCTGCTGCAATATGTCTCTATCTTCTTTCAAATTAGAAACTTCTTTTACAATGGTTTTGTACTGGTGCAGTCCTTTACCAGTACGCAAGCTGCAACTTGCAGAGAGCTACAACTCTCTCTCTCTCTCGTTTTCCAGTCTCTCCTGGAAGGGAGCTACAACCCCCTACTTCTTTTCATAAAGCATCAAATGATCATCAAGTACATAAAAGTTACATTCCACTACAGTTATCAGATCAGCAATAACAGAACTAACCCAGAACACCTTATCAACAGAAAAAATTCAGTCAACAGAACATTTTAATACAGATAAGCAGTTTTCCCTTCTGTGGCCTGCGTCGCGACGCAGTTCACCTTCTGCTTTCCTGCGTATACCCGCAGGGATCCTTCTGCCGAACTGCGTGCCCACGGACTGTTCCTTGAACTGCGCTGCGTATTATTACTGCAGGGACGCACCCAAAGACATTATCGCGCTGCGTACTGTTACTGTAGGGACGCACCCAAAAATGCTATCGCGTCGCGTACTTTCACTATGCGGACGCACCTGAACCTTAGTCGCTCTGCGTACCAACGCAGCTCTCCTTCTTCTGCTCTGCGTACCGACGCAGCTCTCCTTCTTCTGCTCTGCGTACTGATGCAGGTCTCCTTCTTCTGCTCTACGTACCGACGCAGGTCTCCTCTTTCTGCTCTGCGTCCCCACACAGATCTCCTGTTTCTGCACTGCGTACCCATGCAGCTCTTCTATTAAACACCTGCGTCCTTCTGATTAGGGCCGAATAGGTAGTCCACCAGAGTGGCACAGTTGCTCAGATCTGATCATGCGCTCAAGAGATCACCCTTCACCGATTCGCCTTCAACTTCCCTTTCATCTAGATCAAGCTTTTAAGACCATAACCCAATATTTCAGATCTAAAGATATTCAATTGCAAAAGATACTTAGCCAAGTGATCTCCTTTGCTTTATATAGGCAAGCTCCTCCTAAAATCATGGAACAATA
This sequence comes from Pinus tabuliformis, assembly GCA_031772625.1. Taxonomy (NCBI): domain Eukaryota; kingdom Viridiplantae; phylum Streptophyta; class Pinopsida; order Pinales; family Pinaceae; genus Pinus; species Pinus tabuliformis. The sequence continues at coordinate 548,652,756 of CM062817.1, forward strand.
CCATGAGCCGACACCATAATAACCCAATACCGTCAGCTAAATACCAAGAGTAAAACATAAGAAACCCCACGTGTGCTTTTCTCTGCCTTGAAATGTGTGCACTGGGGGGACGCACCTCCTGAATGGCTGGCCTGCGTATCTGGACGCGGTCCTTGCATGTTGTACCTGCGGGTACGCACCTTCTGAACTGATTTCCTGTGTCCTTCTTAATTTTCAACAAATTGAGAGCCTTGCCACGGGAGTTGCCATCAAGTACAACATCTGTAACATATAGCCATACCAGAAACATAATGCCAACAATCTCCCCCTTTGGACTTGATGGCAACCTCACAATCTTCAGCTTCATTCTCCCCCTTTGACATCAAGGGCAAAGGGGTATGCTCCCCCTAAGAACATGCTCCCCATGAATATGAACCCGATCTGCAACAAAGAACCATAATCCACCATGAAAGAGATAGAGACATATTGCAGCTACTTCCAAGATCTCCTTCTGCACACCCTCCATAATGCCAACAATGCATTATATGCTCCCCCTGAACCTGTACCATCAATGAGAAGAGGTTCAGCAATAAGATGATGCATCAACAACCCCCAGCTTTTGCCTGAGGTATTCAAAAGTGTCCCTGGGCAATGGTTTGGTGAGAATATCAACAACTTGTTCCTTAGAAGGAACATACTCCAACTTGACCTTCTGTTCAAGTACTTGTTCCCGGAGAAAATGGTACTTGATTGGTATGTGCTTGGTTTTTGAATGCATAACCGGATTCTTTGAGATGTTGATTGCACTTGTGTTATCACATAAGATGGGGATAGGTGGTGTACAAGTGATTTGAAAATCCTGCAAAGTCTGCATCATCCAAAGGAGTTGAGTGCAACAAGATGCAGCAGCAACATATTCCGCTTCAGCTGTAGACAAGGCAATCGAACTCTGTTTCTTGCTGAACCAAGATACCAGTCTGGAACCCATAAAGAACGCACCACCACTTGTGCTTTTCCTGTCATCCACGCTTCCGGCCCAATCTGCATCTGTATAAGCATGAAGTGTAAGATCTGTATCTCTAGGATACCATAAGCCATAATTTTGAGTCCCTTGAAGATATTTGAAAATTCTCTTCACTGCCTGAAGATGAGTCTCCTTCGGATTTGCCTGAAATCTTCCAACTATTCCAACTGCATGCATGATGTCCGGTCGGGTACCTGTCAAATAAAGTAAACTTCCAATCATAGATCTGTAGGTTGGTTGATGTACTGCTGCAGATTCATCATTTGCACTGAGGCTACATCCTGTGACCATGGGTGTACATACTGGTTTTGCATCTTCCATACCATATTTCTTCAAAATCTGTTTGAGATACTTGGTTTGAGATAAAAAGATTCCTCCTTCTTTTTGTTGGATTTGCAAACCAAGGAAATATGTCAGTTCTCCTAGCAAAGACATTTTAAATTCTTTCTGCATGACCGAGGCAAAGCTTTGACTCATAGCTTCTTCATTGCTCCCAAAAATAATGTCATCTACATACACAACAAGTATTAGCAATTTGTCATTTTCAACTTTTATATAAAGATTGCTATCTGCTGATCCTTTTGAAAAACCTTGTTGATGAAGATATTTGTCCAAACGGTAGTACCAAGCCCTTGGAGCTTGTTTGAGACCATAGAGAGCCTTTTTCAATCTGCATACAAGATTTGGATCATTTCCAAGAATGAACCCATCTGGCTGTTCAATGTATACTTCTTCTTCCAGGTCTCCATTCAGAAAGGCTGATTTCACGTCCATTTGAAATACTTTGAAATTTTGAAAACTTGAGAGAGCAAGAAACATTCAGATGGCCTCAAGTCTTGCAACAGGAGCAAAGGTTTCTTCAAAGTCTATTCCTTCTTGCTGCGCATACCCTTTACAAACAAGTCTGGCTTTGTTTCTAATTACTTCTCCATTTTCATTCAATTTGTTTTTGAAGACCCATTTTGTTCGGATAACATTCTTATCCTTTGGTCTAGGAACCAGTTCCCAAGTGTTGTTCTTTTCGATTTGCTCAAGTTCTTCATCCATTGCTTTCACCCAACATTCATCTTTGCATGCCTCTTTCACACTTTGTGGTTCAGTAGAGGAGAGTAATGCCAAATATCTTGAAGCTTCTGCAACTGTTCTTCTTGTTTGTACACCTGCTTCTTTCTGCCCCATAATCTGAGATTCTGGATGATTCTTCTGAACATATCTGGATGGATTCTTTTCTTCTATTCTTGTCTGCTCCTCTGGTTCTTCTTGAGGTTTTTCTTCTTCATCATTCTGTCTTTGAGGGTAGTCTTCATCTTCTTCGATGTCTTCATGATGTACTTGCCTAGGAATGTATCCCTTCTCATCAACCACTACATCAATGCTGTCAACAATTCTGCCAAGTCTTTTATTGTAGCATTTGTATGCTTTGCTATGTGGAGAGTAACCAAGAAGAATGCCTTCATCTGCTCTAGGTTCAAGTTTGCCAAGCTGCTCATTAGTATTCTTGATATAGCATTTGCTCCCAAAGATTTTGAAGTGCTTTACCGAAGGAGTCTTACCACTCTAGAGCTCATGAGGAGTTTGAGTGCTGTTCACCCGGACATTTGTTTTGTTGAGAATAACAACCGCAACATGTGCAGCTTCACCTCAGAAAGTTGCGGGAGTTCCTGATTCATCAAGCATAGCACGAGCCATTTGTTGGACTGTTCTGTTCATTCTTTCCACAACTCCATTTTGCTGAGGAGTTCTAGCTGTAGAGAATTCTCTTCTTATCCCATGTTCTTCACAGAAATCGAAAAATTCATTTGAGGTAAACTCCCCACCTCTGTCGGATCTGAGGCACTTAATTTTGTGACCTGATTCATTTTCAACCAAGGCTTTGAAGGATTTGAATTTTTCGAATGCTTCATCTTTGTGCTTCATAAGTCCTAGCCAGACAAACCTGGAGAAATCGTCAATGAATAATATCAGGTATTCTTCTCCTCTAGGTGTTCTTTTCCTGAATGGACCGCATGTATCTGTATGAACTAGCTCAAGAGGCATGCTAGCTGATCCTTCCTTCTCTGGAAAGTTAGTTCTGGTTTGTTTTCCAAACTGACATGATTTGCATATGGTGTTGTTAGGAATTTTGATATCTGGAAGATCACGAACTGCCTGATATTTGCATGCTTTCCTTATTTGTGAAAAGCTTAGATGCCCCAGCCTCCGATGCCATAACCAGTGCTCATCTTCCTTGCTCAGATAGCATTGTTGTTTTCCTTCTTCAAATATGTACAGATTATTTGGAGTTCTTTTGCCTTTGATTACTGTTTTACCTGTATCAAGATCACGAACAAGACATCCATTTGATCTGAATATAACCTCGGTTCTTTGATCACACATCTGGCTGACACTTAGAAGATTATGCTTCAATCCATCAACATACAAAACATTTCCAGCCTTGACCTTTTCTTTTAACTAAGCAATGCCCTTTCCTTTTATAGTTGCAGGAGTATCATTTCCAAAAGAGACTTTCTTTCCCTTTTCTAGAGCAGAATAAGACTCGAGTTTTTCTTTATCACCTGTCATATGCTTCGAACATCCATTGTCAATGTACCATAGATTTTCCTGTCCCTCTGCATAAAATGCTATCCCACATCTTTCTATTTGAGGTTCCTTTATTCTTCATGTTTTGGTGCTTGAGGCTTGTTCCTTTTTCTGCTGAAACCTGCTCCTGCATTCAGAGTCTTCATGACCAAAGTTATTGCAAATAGAACATTCAACTTCATTTTCAAGAACCGAAAAGTTTTTATAGGTCCTTTTTGTAATCCCTGTCATACTTCTTTGTTTTTGAGCTTCCCTAGTCATGATCGTTTTATATGCAACACATTGAGCTGCTTTGTGACCAAAGTTATGGCAAGAAAAACATTGTCCATTGAAGAAACTTCTTCGGTTATTGAATCTACCAGCCAACTGATTGTAATTTCTATTTTCATCTATTCTTGAACCAAATTGAGAAGATTTTACCTGTGGCTGGTTGTAGCTTTTGTTCACCCTTAAGATGGATTTCCCTTGATAGTTTCTGTTTGTAATTCGTTCCTGCTTTACCTGTTGATCTTCATTGTTCTTTTGCTCATTTATTCTTGCTGCATCAAGATAACTTTTTGAGGTGGATGCTTGAGAAGTTTCTCCATTATAGCCCAGACCTGTCTTGTTTAGAGGAGACCGCTGCACATTGATAATCTCATCCAAAGTTTCAGATCCTTTGACAAACTTGAGATTAATAGCCTTTGTTTTCTCAATCTCTTTTCTAAGACCAACAATTTCACCTTCTAATTTTTCAAGATGTTTTTCCTTTTCATCAATTTGAAATTGTAGAGTATCAATGATCATGTTCTTTTCTTCTATACATCTCTTGAGTCTAGTAATTTCATCATAAAGGTTATCCACATCTACAACATCCATATAATCGTCATCTTCAAATGCCATTAACAACTTATATTCATTACCTTGTTCATCTTCATCACTGTTTGATAGACCATCACTATCTTCATGAGTGTAGTAGCTTTTCTTATTTGCGTTCTGTTTCTTGTTCCATCTAGCAGGTTCCTTTCCTTTATCCTTATAAGGACATTTTGCAGCATAATGACCTACTCTTCCACAAGCAAAGCATTTAAAAGGTAACTTACCTCTGAACCTTCCAGAACCCCTTTGAAGATTTCTGACAAAATTTGATTCTTCTTCCTCTTCTTCTGGGACGTGGCTTGCTTCATAATAATCTCCTTTGCCTGATGCCTTGAAAGCAGCTTCTCTTCTGTCTGATGGACCTCCCTTTCTCACTTCATAAGCAGTTAGAATTCCATGTAGCTGAGACATAGTAAGAATTCGTAGATTTTCCTTTTCTTCTATTGCAGATACTTTAGATTCAAACTTGGGGGATAATGATCTTAAAACCTTTTCAACCACAATAGCCTCTTTTATTTCTTTACCCAAATTTTTCATACAATTAACAACCTCATCTACCTGAAGAAAATAGTTAGCCACACTTTCATCATTATACATTTTGAGAGTCTCATACTAAATTCTGAGAGTTTGAAGTTTAGCACGCTTTACCTGTTCATCTCCTTCATAGCTCGTGACAATATTGTCCCATATCTCTTTTGCGGATTTATAGTGCATTACCTTCATGAAGTCTGATTGAGATATACATCCTAATAGAGTACTGACTGCTTTCGCATTTGTTTCATACTTCTTTTTCTCGACTGCATCTGTAGGAGTAGCTGAAGGAAAAGCATAGCCTGTCTCTACGATGTCCCAAACTTCTGTACCAAGAGATTGAAGTTAGGCAGTAACTCTTACCTTCCAATAATTGAAGTTTGTCCCATCAAAAACCGGTGGCCTGATTGATGCTTCTCTCTCGTAGTTGCTCATGATGAACGATCTACCTTCAAGCGATCAAGCTTCTTTGAAGGACCTGCTCTGATACCAATTGTTGAAAATAATACTGAGAGGGGGGGTGAATCAGTATTATCTAATTCTTTTAATCAATCTTCCTTATTTGTTCTTTGAATTATTTTTGCATGTCAGTACCATAAAATAATGAGCATGAGCAAGGAAAAACAGATAGTCACACCAAAGAACACAAGATGTAAGGTGGAAACCCAATGTGGGTGAAAACCACCTGCTGCAATATGTCTCTATCTTCTTTCAAATTAGAAACTTCTTTTACAATGGTTTTGTACTGGTGCAATCCTTTACCAGTACGCAGGCTGCAACCTGCAGAGAGCTACAACTCTCTCTCTCTTGTTTTCCAGTCTCTCCTGGAAGGGAGCTACAACCCCCTACTTCTTTTCATAAAGCATCAAATGATCATCAAGTACATAAAAGTTACAGTCCACTACAGTTATCAGATCAGCAATAACAGAACTAACCCAGAACACCTTATCAACAGAAAAAATTCAGTCAACAGAACATTTTAATACAGATACGCAGTTTTCCCTTCTGTGGCCTGCGTCGCGACGCAGTTCACCTTCTTCTTTCCCGCGTATACCCGCAGGGATCCTTCTGCCGAACTGCGTGCCCACGCACTGTTCCTTGAACCGCGCTGCGTATTATTACTGCAGGGACGCACCCAAAGACATTATCGCGCCGCGTACTGTTACTGCAGGGACGCACCCAAAAATGCTATTGCGCCGCGTACTTTCACTATGCGGACGCACCTGAACCTTAGTCGCTCTGCGTACCGACGCAGCTCTCCTTCTTCTACTCTGCGTACCGACGCAGCTCTCCTTCTTCTGCTCTGCGTACCGACACAGGTCTCCTTCTGCTCTGCGTACCGACGCAGGTCTCCTCTTTCTGCTCTGCGTCCCCACGTAGATCTCCTGTTTCTGCACTGCGTACCCACGCAACTCTTCTGTTAAACACCTGCGTCCTTCTGATTAGGGCCGAATAGGCAGTCCACCAGAGTGGCACAGTTGCTCAGATCTGATCATGCGCTCAAGAGATCACCCTTCACCGATTCGCCTTCAACTTCCCTTTCATCTAGATCAAGCTTTTAAGACCATAACCCAATATTTCAGATCTAAAGATATTCAATTGCAAAAGATAATTAGCCAAGTGATCTCCTTTGCTTTATATAGGCAAGCTCCTCCTAAAATCATGGAACAATACCACGAGCCGACACCATAATAACCCAATACCGTCGGCTAAATACCAAGAGTAAAACATAAGAAACCCCACGTGTGCTTTTCTCTGCCTTGAAATGTGTGCACTGGGGGGACGCACCTCCTGAACGGTTGGCCTGCGTATCTGGACGCGGTCCCTACATGGTGTACCTGCGGGTACGCACCTTCTGAACTGATTTCCTGCGTCCTTCTTAATTTTCAACAAATTGAGAGCCTTGCCACAGGAGTTGCCATCAAGTACAACATCTGTAACATATAGCCATAGCAGAAACATAATGCCCACAATTATCACTATCTTCATTGGATGAGGAGCTATCTTCTTGGAGATTTTTTTTTTCTTAAACCATTTCTTCTTGCCTTGCTTGTTGAACTTTCTAGGGCCTTTCTTTTGTTTCATAACAACTTCATTTTTATGTGGACCTCATATCAATGGAAGTTTACCTTTGAATTTTCCTATACTTGTTCTCATGTTTTGTGAGAAGTAGGAAAATTATTTATCTGGATATTCCTTTTCATCTTCTTCCTTTTCTTCATCCTTACAACTACAAGTTTTCACTTTTTGGGTCTGATTTTCCTTACTAGTCTTCTTGGATGCAGAAAATGTTGTTTCTATGTAAGATGTTCCACCATATTCTTCAATTCTCTTTTCATATTCCATAAGAAGTCCATGTAATTCATCTATGTTAATATTGGTGAGATCCGATCTATCTTCCAAGATAGGTACCTTTGGGATGAATAATGTTGGCAAGGTTTTGAGGATGTTTCAGCCAACAATTTTCATGTTGACAAGTTCTCCAAAACCTTCCAAGGTATTTCCTGTTTGATCAACAAGCTGAAAGTATGCAACAATATTTTCATCTTCCTTCAATTTGAGTTGATCAAATTTTTCCCTGTAAATTTGAAGCTTTGCTTCTTTCTCCTTTGAGTCACATGCATATATATTTTCAATCTTGCCCCATACCTCTTAAGGATTTTTGAAACTCAATACCTTAAGATAAAGATATTAGATAAGCCCATTGATAATAAGATCTTTAGCCTTTGCATCATATCCCATATTTTTCTTACCTTGTTCATCCTGGGTCGGTGTGAAGCCTTTATCAACAATTTCCCATATTTTGTATCCTTGCACCAAGAAATGAACTTGCATTCTTCCAATCCAAAGTGCATAGCTATTTCCATTGAATAATGGAACTCTATTCCTAGTATACACCATGATATCCTTTCAATTGTTACACTATTATTGAAGGAACCAAACTCTGATGCAATTTTTGGAAATAATGAGAGGGGGGGTGAATCAATATTCCTTAGAAATTAGCACTTTTAAATATTTTTAGAACATTTGTTAATATTCAATTATTATTAATTTTTATCCAGTAACAACAATAAACAATAAAACATCATAGGCACAAGAATTTTAGGTGAAAAACCCCCTCCGGGTCAAAAACAACCAAATGATTTTCTCATAAATTATTTTAATCTTCAACCCCAACTAAAATGAAAGATACAAATTCCTATAATTATAGAAATGCATTCCTCTCCAACTCCCACTGGAAGGATTCCCCAATGCCCTGGTTTCTTCAATAGTCAACTAAATGGATTCCCCAACATCGTAGACAAACCTACCACCCTAGAGTGTTCATAGGCTCCAACCTATAGGTGACTTCATGCACGTACCTATCACCTCCTTGCCACCCTATAATGATCATAAGTGAGACAAGAGTGTGGAATACCATACTAGGGACAATGATCAATGATACAATATGATTTACAATGATTTTCTTGTACTTGAATAAACATCCAATCACACTATGACCTGCAACCCGACCATGACATCATCCATACTGTGAGTCCTATAGTTCCCAACAATGCCTCTTTGACTCTAGACAGGTAGACTCTTTTACAATAATGACTCTTTCAATGATGACTCTTTTACAAATTTACAATGATGACTCTTTTATACCACTAGCTTTTTGACAAGACCTGACAGTTGACTCAACATTGCTTCTTGAATCACTTGCAGTTGTTGATGTATTGTTGTGCTTGATTCAAGTAATGGTACTTTGGCATTGCATGCCCTTCTAGTATGTGTTTGATGTGTTTGTTGATTTTGGGTAGCATCAGATGTGCTCTAGCCACGAAAATTGGTGGAGAGACTAAGGCACATGAGATATCCAATACCCAAAAAGTGTTTGGGAAGATTCTAAATAGTTTGGAAATATTAAAATAATTAATATTTTTAATGAAGTCCCTAAGTCTAAACTTAGGGAAAATAAAATATTAATGTGAATTAATATAAAATTATGTTATAATGGTCCAAAAGTCATGGATCAAGCTAGATATTATCCTAACCGTTGATTAGGAACTTAATCTCAGTCGTTGATTTGCCAATGAGAAAAGTATAAGAAGAGACTTGAGGGTCACTTGGAGAACACACTGAGGGAGACTAGTCAATTCAATTTCTCGAGTGGGGTTAGCTAAGAAATTGAACCAGTGGTCTAGTGAGCAGTTAGGAGACAACAAGTATAGAGCAGAGAGGTGGGATCAGCCATTAGAGATCAGCACTTAGGCATGAGAGGTAGGCGCAGGGATTTTCAGGAAAATGCAAAGGTAGCAGAAGACTAGACAGTCACTAGCTGGGCCTACATGGGTGACGCAGAGAGGCCCAAGGCTGACACAGTCAAGCAGGGGCTGACGTAGAGGGTTTGAGAGCCACACAGAGGTCATTTGGGCTAACGCTGGGATTGGGTGAAGTGTTGGAGAATTATTTCTCTCTGTGGGTAAGATAGCTTGGCACCCTGTTGTACTAAAGAATTGTTGAATAATAAAATCCTCCCTTGCTGCACCGATTTTCCCACATTGGATTTTTCTGGGGACTATTGTCCAAAATATCTATGTCAATGTGTTAATCCTTGTGCATAAGTTTGTTTTTGTATTACAGTGTGATATCTACATCATTATTTATTTTAATATTTATTGAAGTAATTTCATAAATAAATTATTGTGGAATAAGTAGGAAAAATAAATCAGTTGTTGCAGTGATAGAACTTTCACAATGTTCTAAAGTGTCATCCTTCTTGCATGTGCATTAGCAAACAAGACCCAAACAAATATAAAAAAATATACATATGTCGTCGTGAAAAAACATAAGTCAGAGATGACACTCAGAATTCAAGTGAAAATACTACTCATACATACATTGTTGTAGCATACTTACCCTTGACTATTGATGTGTGATCCTTACTACAGTGATCCTTGAATGCATACTTTTTCTTTCCTTCTAGGAGCTCGATAATCAATATGTTGTATCTATGTAATTTCAGATCTCCAAGGTCTAAAATCTAGTTCTGTGGTATCCCTCTGATTCTTCTTTCTAACCCCATAGTTTTGATCGAGATTGGATTCTTCAAGAAATAGTTATGCCCAATCTCCCACAATGACCTAATTGTATAGTCGTTCAATAGAGAAAACTTATACGAAGTGCCACGTGTCACTATTTCAAAATTTAGCCCTGAAACACACTACAATCTATCCTCTTTCTTTCACTTTTTTACGAAATTTGAATCCAATGCTCAGAGAGAAAGTTATGATGATTTTCCCAAGGTCACGTATTTGACATGGAATTTTGGAGCTTGCAAAAACCCTAAATTCCTCAGACCATATCTCTGAAAATATAGTGAAACAAGATCATAAATTCATTCAATATATTAATTAATATTTTTTCTCCAATGGGTTTTAATTTCAGCTTTTGAAGCTTCATAGAAACAAATTTATAGCGACAATGCCATGATGACCTATTTGAATTAGTGAAATCCTAGAATTCAAGGCTCTAAACTTGCTTCGAAATAGACTTTCAAACTTGATCATGATTTTGTGCCCTAACCAGACCTCAATTAAAACTTAAAATACCTACAATATATCCCACTTTTGAATCTTATGAGGGACGAAAAATTACAGAGGTCTTCTCACAATATAGTTCGTTGAAATGTGCTTGCATGAGGAGGATATGAGAGTCACAATTTATAGATGTGCTTAGGTTGAGAGGGTATTCAACAAGTGAATGTTGGAGGTATTTTAGGAGCTTAAAACATTACTAATTATTGAGTATTCAATGACCACAACCAAAGATGAGTGTCATGCCACAACCCCATGGGGTTTTAGCCCACTAACTAGGATTACTAACTTCAAACACGAATATCTCTCAAACTGTGAAGAACTAAGTGGTGTGCCATATATCAACGGAAACATATCGATGAGTTGAATCCATCTATAATATCCTTGACTCAGAATAGGATGATTTTTTAAGCCAAAATGCCCATGCAAGATCAGGGTAGCCCTTGGTGTTGCTTGGGTTGAAATCAATGACAATCACTGATCAACAACGAGGATGTTAATGAACTAGTTGGTGATAAGGGAATTAGAGAACTAGAAATCACTCAATGAAAATATATTTCAAGGTATGTGAAAAAACTTCATCCTACTGACCATATTATAGGTAACTTGCAAATAGGTGTGAAAACAAGAAGAAGTCTAATGAATCCCTCTACTTAAGAACATGAAGAATTTTTATCCATGGTAGAAGCTAAGGATTTTTCTTAGGACAACCAAGATGAAAATTGGAGAAAGGTCATGAATGAAGAACTTGATCATATCGAGAAAAATCCAATATGGGAGGTAGTTCCAAGACTAGAAGACAAGAACATTATTAGCACAAATTGGAATTTCTAGAACAAATTGAATAAAAATGGTGAAGTGGTAACGAACAAGGAAAGGTTAGTTTGCAAAGGTTATGCACAAATTGAAGGTTTTGATATTGATGAGACATTTTTATTTTTTGCATGTTTAGAAGAAATCTGACTGTTCTTGGCTATTTTCTAGCTTCACGAAATTTAAAATATATTAGAGGGATGTCAAATTGGCCTTTATAAATGGGGATTTGTAGGAAGAAGTTTATATGGAGCCACCTGATGATTTGAAATTCTTAGGTACCCCTGAGTATTTTTGTAGGCTAAAAAAGGCTTTGTATTGTCTTAAGCAATCCTCTAAGGCTTGGTAGTCCGAGATGGACATTTGTTTGCTCCACTGTGGTTTTAAAAGAGGCACAATTGATAAAAATTTATATGTGAAATCTAATGATTGAAAAATACTGGCAGTTTCTGTTGAAGTTGACGTTATAATTTTTGGAAGTGATTTGGATCATAAGCTTGGTAGTTTGCAGTCGATATGAAGGTTTTCTTTGAGATGTAAATTCTTGGTGAAATCTCTTATTTACTTAGATTTTAGATAATTAAAACGACAAAAAGTATTTATATTTCAATGAGATACTATCTCAAGGATGTTTTGAAGAAGTTTGGCATGGAGGAATGCTCGATGGTAACCACTCCAATGGTCATTGGATGCAAACTCAACATAGATGATGAAGAATCATAAGAGGATCAAACTTTATACCAATATATTATTGGAATCCTTTTATACTTGAAAACCTTAAGACTAGACATTATGCAAGAAGTTGGTATTGTAGGAATATTCCATGCAACCCCTATATAGACTCATCTTCTAGAAGCCAAGATGATTCTCAGATATCAGGGAGCCACTATGGACTATGGTCTCAAGTACCCAAAAGGTAAATATTTTTCTCTAACTTCTTTTACTGATGCAAATTTGGAAGGTTACGTAGATGAAAAAATGATTAGTATTGGTGGTGCTTTCTTTCTTGGTGAATGTTTTTTGTCATGGTTGAGTAAGAAGAAAGCTTTGATTTATCTTTATACCAGTGAAGAAGAACATATAACTATAACTTCTTATTGCACTAAGTTATTATTGATGAACTGGACTTTACAAGTTGCACATGTGATATATGAAGAGACCATACCAACCATATGTGATATCACAAGTGAAATCACCATGTCAAATAACCCTATTTTTCACTCGAAGGAAAATCGTATTCTAATCAAGTACCATTTCCTCTGATATCATGTTGAAAATTAGATTGGAAAATTGGAGTATGCCCCACAAACGAACAGGTACCTAATATTTTCACCAAACCCCTCCCAGGAGATCAATTTGAGTAGTTAAGGAAAATATTTGGAGTAGTCCCTCTTACCTTCCTCAACTGAATCCTCTCTAAGGGAAAGAAAAAAAGTTGTTGAGATCAGTACAACAGTTAGCACATTTAGCGAGAGATGCTAGGTCCATGGGAATAGAGTTAAATAAGGGGAAATTAGTTTCAAGGGAAGCTTCTTTTCCATTTAGATAAAACAGGGAGAATGGGAAATTGAACACAACTTTATGTATTTTGTATGACATGTGAATGAGACCTTTCATAAGCCAAGGTGGAGGTAACATAAATTATTAAATAAGGGGGGGTTTTACAAGGTTTTCATGCTAAATTTTATCTTATGTGAAATTTCTTTATTTTGTTGTTGATTTTGTTTGATGGTTTGTAATAATGTTTTGGTGTTGACATCAATTAAAAAAGGGAAAGAATGTTATAAATACCTTGGAATTGATGTCAAAGTAAGTGTCATGGAGTGACAAAGATCAGTTATTTGTAGGAAGATTGGTGAAATTGGTGTTTAATGGAACATTACCTTCAGAAAAAAAAATAAAAAAATCTTATATATTTAGCTCAGATCCTACTAGAAACTGCTTAGATGGATAAGTCATAGAAATAACTTTCCAATGGCATATTGAATTCTAAAAATGGCTTCTTCAATCAAAAGATATGTCCAATTAATGTTCGCAGGTGAAAGCATTAACAAGAAAGGTTCCCAATTTATGTGGATGCATAGTCAGCATCTAGGTATCACATAGTCAATTGTAGGCCCCACAACACATTCAACATATAGGTGGCAAGGCTCACAAGCTCAAGAGGGATATATTCAACCCCACAGTGACACATCACCCCAAGAATCTTTTTCCCTAGATGTTTGAGAATGGTGCAAGTTTAAAATCTTAGGGTTATGTTTTGAGGGAGATGAAACTTTTACTGTCTACTACAACCCGATTTCTTGTTCTAGCCTAAAATGTTTATAATAGAAAATAAAAAATAACCAATTCTTGGACACCCTACCTCCATATAATGATGTGGGATATTGACAACGTGGAAAAATCACCAGAGGACACTTATTGCATTCTCACTAAATGACCTAGATGATGTGGATCATAGGATGTAAACAGCGGTGGCATGATGCCATTAACGCCTACGTTTCTTGAGATACATGGAACTATATGATGGTGACTCAAGGCATGGTTATTCGACATTTTCATTTGGCAACGTGGGCCAACACCAAGTGACACATGGCACCAATAAGAGCAAGACACATGGAAAAAGGCACAAGTGGAATGAATAAACAAATGTGACAAGGGTGTGACATCACCCCAACGATCTCAAGAGGAGGATAGCAAGGGATGCCAAGGTAATTCCCATCTAATGAAGATGAGAACGTGGAAAAAAAATTCTTTGTCATTTTACACTCCATGAGTCTAGTGAATAAGCACCCAAGGGCTAGCTTTGCATGGTTTTAGTGAGTTATGTGACTAGGTATATAGGGTTGTTGGACCTTGAGTTTAGAAATTTGGAGCCTATGGGCTGTGTAAAGTGTTTAAACACTTTAGGCCCATGTGGTTAGCACATGGACTTATGGGCCTTTAGGCTTTAACAAAATTTGAGGTCCTAACTTAAAGCATTATGGGCATATTTCACATGAATGAGACGAAAGATTGACAGAATGTGCCTTATTTGTTAGTTCTACCATATGAGGCAGTGAACTACAGTTAATGATGTCTCCATGAACAAGTTGGTAGTTATTTGGCAGTATGGACAACTTTGACGGTATATTTGGAAGATTTTTTAAATTTGATAGTTCACTAAACTTGGAACTATAGCCATAACAACTAATAAATCGTCTAAAAATTCCAAAATTGTGGAAATTGGTAGCTTAACTCACAATTTCTCCTCAGAGCAGTAAACCAAATATTTAACATTACATGAACCCATCGAGAAGACTTAATAGAAGTGGAATATAAGTGAAAAACAAGAACTCATGTAAACTAAAGGCTGAACTTAAGTAAAAAGTAAAATACAAAATTACCACCTCAAGAACCATTATATGTAGAACATAATTAGGAAGAATTTGGGTGTTGATTAATTGATGATAGGATCATAGGTCAAAAAAAGTTTTGAAGGTGTTTTAATGGTGATTTTATGAGCATAGATTGATTTATGTTTGTGAGAGTAAGACCTTCATGGTTTGAGTTCGGAAATAGTATGAAATATGGATCACGAAGGTCAAGCAAGTTAGAGCTTGCATTCTAGGGAGTTGGAGTTTATGGTGAGTAGCACCAGCTAAAACTGGGTAGTTGTAGCTTCCTTTCATTGGTAGTTGTTAAATTTGGTAGTAGTAGGTTCCTCCAGGTTGGAGGCTATAAAAATGGAATGTTATATCTTACAGTAGATTGAGGGGTTGAAGCATTCAAGTAGGTTGGAGCCTACAATATTGATTCAATACAAGTTGTGTCTTATAAATTATCTCATAATATAAAAACCTAGGTTGTTTTCCTAGTTTGGTTTCCATGTTCTAATGTGTGTCCTAATTTACAAATCAGTGTGATTTTACTTATTGGTTCAAGTATTCCTTATAATTGTGAAATAAAGTTTTAAATTCTCACATTATTGATTCACCCCCTCTCTTAGTATTGTCCTAGTTTATAAAAAAACACCATAGAAATATTTGATTACATTTCGATATAGGCAATTCCTTAAGATAATATCACTTAGGTTGACTCGTTAGCAATTTTTCCACTACCTTACAACCTATTGATCAATTTAAACCTAGAAGATGTAGAAAAAAAAAGATTTTTTCTATTAAAATATGCCAAATAACCTAAAACCTTGGTATATCTTTGATGATGACACTCAAACTCTTCATTTTTATGCATAGTGCTAAAGAACTTCCAAAGCTTCAAATAAAATTAGAGGATTTTAAATTTGAGGACATTTCTAAAAGTGGTCCTTATAGTAGAGTGAGATTGATGGAATATATTTTCAATAGATATGATATGTGAAGAAAGGAAAAAGTACTTGATTAATAAAGGGAACAATTGAAATAATTATTGGTTCATAGTCTTGCCCTAAAATTTTCAAGGTAGGTAAAAACACTTCTCCTTATGAAATATGGGACCTTGAGTATATATTTAACAAATACAAAGATGCATTTTCTTTGCGTTAGCGAGAATTGATAGCTTAGGTTAGGGACATTATACAACTAATTATTCCATTGAAATATGATGCCTAACCCACTAGAAAAACTTTAATACACATTAATTCTAAGCTAGCCATGTTATCTAAAAGGAATTACAAAATATTCTTGATGATAACAACATTTCTCCCATTAGACAATCTTCATTTCTATACAACCATCCAGTAACTCGAAAGAAGATAGGTGGTATGAGGTTGTGTGTTCATTTTTTAGACTAAAATAAATATTTCCTTAAAGATAATTATCCTATTCGAATGATGGCAATCCATTTCTATAGAGTCATAAGGGATAGAATGCTACCCATATTAGATGGCTTCTAGGGACAAAATGAAGTCTTGGTTAAATAACAAGATCAAGTAAGGATGACATTTAGTATCCCTTGGCGACCATGTAGGTACATAAGGATGCATTTTGACCTTCAAAATGTTGGCTTAATATTTCAAAGAGCCATGGAATTTTCTTTTAGAAACCTAATTAGAAAAGTGATTAAAGTATGCCAAGATGATATGGTTGTTTGATTCAAGGAATGATATTCCCATGTGCAACATTTAAGAAATTTATTTCATTAAATAATGAAAAATTGGATCTCCCTCAACCCTAAAATTTCTATCTTCTAAGTATGGTATTTGTATAGAGTTGACCAGAGAAGAATCTTATTTAAATGAATAATACAAAGGATTTGAATAAATTTTCATTGTTATTTAGTGAAATAAATTCCATAAAGATAGTCATGTAGAAATTTTCTCAAATTGGCAAAACAAAGAATGCTTCACTTAAAAACGATGCTATATTTGTACATAATGATAAATGTTGGAAATTGTTGGAGGATTTAAACAATAGAATATCATTTTAACCTATACTCATTACCCTAGATTACTCTAAAGAATTCATCATTTTGATAGGTCCCTATAATACTACTATAGCCCCATTATTGTTACTCTTGTGCCCATGCAACCCCCATGTTTTTATTTTTGTGCCCCATAGAAGCCTACTATTTTTATCGTTGTGCCCTAACATTATTATTGTTATTTAGGCTCTAATCATATTGAGACCCCTTAGACTCCTATATATACCAAGGAGGTCTTGTCACTGGAATCATCTAAGAATTGTTAATTTATTTGATTTGAACGAGGTTTCCCCCTCAAAGAGGCTTATTTTTAAGTCATTGATCTATATTTTCTTATGTCTTGTGCTATGTTTACATAAAATTTTGGTATCATATCTTTGGATTCTGGGGTTT
Organism: Pinus tabuliformis; assembly: GCA_031772625.1. Lineage (NCBI taxonomy): Eukaryota > Viridiplantae > Streptophyta > Pinopsida > Pinales > Pinaceae > Pinus > Pinus tabuliformis. The sequence continues at coordinate 548,669,913 of CM062817.1, forward strand.
TGCTACTTCGAATAGATCACCTTGGAATTTTCGTTAAAAAATAAAATCCACGAGGTTTCATATCTTTGGATTCTGGGGTTTTGCTGCTTCGAACAGATCACCTTGGTATTTTCGCTAAAAAATAAAATCCACGAGGTTTCAAAATTTAAAATTTTGACCACGTGGAGCTGAAATCTTGGTAAACTTTGTATATAAATTTCAGATCTTGGTTCTCTATATTTTCAGATATATGGTCCAAATAAGTTAGGGTTTTTACATGCTCTAGAATTATGTCTCAAATCAATGACTAAGGTAAACTCATCACAAACTTATGTATGAACACCATATTTGAATTTTGTAAAAATTGACTGAAATCAAATGAACTATAGTTTGTGTTGTATAAGTTTTAGGATTGAAGGTTGAAACTGTGACATGTGGATCAAGGATAATTTTAGGGGCGAATGTTCGCCCTTTGGCGAAATTAAGGGGTTTTAAATTTTTAGTGGGCGAATATTTTGTATCATAGTACATTTTTACAAATCACCTCAAATAACCCACCTTATTTTAAGGGAGAGGGTAAAAAAGGTAAATTTAGCCCTTGAAATTAGGACTTACAAACTTCGATTCGCCCATTTTCAAGAATAGGTTTTATTTAAGTGAATCCATTCGCCCATTTTGAAGAATAGGTTTTATTTAAGTGAATCTTATGGGCCAAATACCATATTTATAAAAGAGGTATGGTAAATTAATAAACATATAAATAAATGAGAGGTATGGTAACTAAATAAAACGTCTTTTTATACTTACTCAAAAGGTATGGTAAATAAATAAAAATATAAATAAACTAGACGTATCGTAAATAAATAAAACCTCTTTTTATATTTAGTCCATAACCCTCGTTCTATTTATGAAGGCTCAAGAAAGAGGTTTTATTTAAGTGAATCCTAGAGGTATGGTAAATTAATAAAAATATAAATAAACCAGAGGTATGGTAAACAAATAAAACATTTTTTTATATTTATTCCATAAGTCACCTTATATTTACGAACACTCAAAAAATGGGTTATATTTAGGTGAAACCTATGGCCAAAATACTATGGGACAAATACCATGGATTAGATTGTTATTAATACCATGCAAAAAACCATTATTAACCCTAATATTAGAATTAATAAAAATAAAAATGGCACATGGTATTGACCCACGGTATTCACCAAAATGGCACATGGTATTGACCCATGGTATTCACCTGGAATGTAGCCTATTTAAATGGGGGAATTAAACCAGCATGTAGCCTATGCTAAGATTCACTAGGACTTTACAAAGTTTTATTATTTAGTGAAAGACTCGCCAAGATCTTACAAGATTTTATAATTGATTAAAATATTCGCCATGCCTGGTGAGAGATTCGCCAAAAAATTATATATATACATATTATATTATTGATAAAATCGCCTTCCATTTTTCCTATATACCATGGAGATTCACCCATTTATTATATTTATAAATTTAGGGGGGGTTCTTAAAATTTTCCCTAATGTGGATGTTGGGCGTGGAATCCCCCCCAAGGAATGTTTTGGGGCTTAAAGCCCAAGTTTTGACCAAGTCCATTGTAAAGACTCTGCGATTTGTGGCCGCGAAGCGCAAAGTCATAATAGAGTCACATGGTTGTCTGCCCTTGTTTTTGTAATGTAATGTCGGCTTGAAATATCTACCCATGGTCCACCGACCATGGGATTGTATAAATAGAGTGAGGCTCTAAGTGTAGTAAAGAGAAAATAAGATAGAAGCATGATGAGTCGAAGGACGTGATTGAGTTGAAGTGTAAAGTGTGTCTTTGGGTCATAGAGTAGGAGAAGGCACTGCAGCTGAGTGCGCAGAGGCCTAGTAACCCATAACTGAGTTTGTGGACCCCTGTAGCTAAGTGCGCAGGGCAGGTTGAGTCTATAACCATTGGAAGCGTTAATAAAGAGAAGTTTTATCATATTTCTATGTGTCTTTTCTTGTTTTATGTATTATTGGGTATAAATTGTAAATTTACTATTTATCTGTTGCGCGAACTCATATGAATGTGTTGTATAAATAAATATAACATGAGGCATCCATTTATGCGAAGATGACTAACTAGTGTAAGAAGATAAGTAAGATATCGGGTTTGACTTAGGGAGATAGTGCAGAGCATTGCTCCAGCAGTGTAGAAGCCCCACATCCCTTGCTTAGGGCTGCGGGAAGGCAAGTATATCAATGTGCAAGTAACAAGGAAGTGTGCAAAAGAACATGCGTGAAGGGACTAACAGTTGGACCGAATTAACCCCTCAGACATCTCAAGGGTGCAGAAACGTGGTTCTAGCACCCCCCATACTACTTTGGGTGATACCTCAGTCCGTGCTTCATGGACTATTGCCTAAAGGGCTAGTAGTAAAGGGATTTGTTTTGCTAATTAACTCCAAACCTAGGTCAGGCCCCAACTAGCCAAAAAATGGTTTCATTGCTGGGAGGGAAGTGCATGGAGGTTGTTGATGCATCTCGATCAGATGTGGAATAGCTTAGGCTGGTCTGCCGCTCGAATTGAGGTGGAAACCAACATGAGTTGCTACATCATCACAAGCATAGGTGGATTACTACCTATCGGTTTTCCATTGTGGTGGTCGAGGAACGAAGCATGTGCCCTTATGGCAGGTCGTGTACACCTAGGCGCTTGTGGTGTTGGTTGGAAAGCTTTCCATTCGATCCGTCTTGAATGCAGCCTTAATTGTGTGGCAAATTCCGTCCAAGGATAAATATGGGTGAGAGACCGATAGTGAACAAGTACCACAAGGGAAAGATGAAAAGGAATTTGAAAATAGAGTTAAAGAGTTCTTGTAAAATTGCCAAGATGCCCAGGAACAAGGAAAAACATTCCATTATTCATGAATTCTGTTGTCCATAGTGCTTGTGGCAAGGGAATTGCCGAAGGACAGTCAGTTCCCCAAAATTGACAGGGATCTACTGGAGGCTGCGTAGTATGCTTCATTGTGAGCCACGAAAGACGTGAACTGATCTGTGACAGCAAGATATTTTTAGTGCTCATGGAAATGACAGCAATATATTTTTAGTGTTCATGTGACAGCAAGATATTTTTAGTGTTCATGGAAATGAACATTATAATTGGGATTAACCGCAAGCCGTGATTATCACCCATTGTCTGCAACAACCTACAGAGTTTTTTTAGAATTTAAAGCATACCTCCACAGCATATATATCAGAGTGCACAAGGACCTGGCGAAGAAATGGAGTGAGATACCCTTCGTAGCCATAGATGATGTAATTTTAGATGTATTGGAGACATGGCAACTGGAGTGGCGCACCCCAGACATCATGGCGATGGAGAAGTCTATAGCACAAAAGAAGAAAGAGGAGGCCAAACTATGCATGCCATAGTTGGCACAGAAGAGAAGGAAAGAAGTAGTGGTAGCAAAAACACAATAGACGTGGGATGCTACGCAGGTAGCAGCAGAAGAGAAGAAGGTCACAGCAGTAGCAGCAACACAGGAGGCAGCTGAGAAGGCGAGCAAGGGCCAGGAGTCACCTTCACATGGGCAGGCCACAGAGGAAGAGGAGGGCGGTGCAAACCCACAAACCGCGTGAACACAACTGAAGCGCCAACACCTGAGTGAGTGGACGGGGCTGCACAAGAAGGTCAAGGCATCAAAGTTGTCGATTGACTCGACCACCCTTATTGAGGTGATCTGCATGACATTGATGAGACGGTGCATGATGTCACTTTCAATGCCCTCCATAACTTCGCGCAAGAGATTCAGATTGTGTTGGGGGCCCTCAGAGCATAGCTTTAGGAGTTGCAGGTGCACAGTCCTCAATCTGGTACCCTTTTGACCAACCTCACAGTAGGGACAACTGCAGCAGAGCAGATGTTGTGTGCTTAGACAACAAACGCAATAGTGTTGCCAGAAGGGGCACTGGTTACAACAAATGAGGCCGACAGGCCTACAATTAGCACACTGAAAGGTATTGGAATCAACATGGCTACAATCTCGCAGGAGATGTTATATGTTCTGCAGGATGGGGCTACTGGAGAAATGTGAGCTAGGGAGAGCTATGCGCTACAAGTGCTGAGCGAGCAAAAGATCAACATGGAGCAATTAAGCTTGTAGTGCGATGAAGTGGTGTCACGGAATAGGTAGATGGTACAGGTATTGGAAGAGTCCTATTAGATGGTCCCTGAGCTAGCCATCCAAGCAAGACGCACTAGTAGAGGCGTGCATCCACAGATGAGTAGCAGGGGTGCGCAAGGTGCGAGAAGAAATGACTAAGGTTTAGCTAGAGCTGAACGTTCAGATATCAGAGCTGTGGCTAAATGTGTAGGCGTCCAATTCTCTAGAGGTAAGAGAACAATGCGCTAGTGCTATTACATCGGGGATTGAAGAAATCAATAGTGCAGTAAGGGACTGCACTAGAATGTTGGAGGAATCATTTGAGGTCCTCACTAATCTATAAGAGGACACTAACATCTAGCGCTTAGAGACTGAGGCACATGAGCTCTAGTAGTCATATGAAAACGTCAAAGGGAGCGTGTAGATGGTGGCCCTCACCCAGAGGCTCATGCGAATGCAACAAGACAAAGCACTGAAAGAACAAGTTGACACCACACAACACTGAGAAGTACTCTTGCAGGCACGCGTTCAGCCTTGGATTGACAAAGCCTTCGTCATTATAGCAAGAATTGAAGGCAAGCTCGCACAAATGTAAGGGATGCAGGATCAGATGCAGGGAAGCAGTTCCGACACCGCAGTCTTAGAATAACGGGTACATGATATTCAACAGGCAGTTGCTGAGTGCGTTTCCAACCTTGCAGCGATTCAAGTAGAGTTGGAGGGACTCCGTGCGAGGATCTGCGCATCGACAAAGTGACTCGATGGCGAGTCACGATGTTTGTGTTGGGGGTCTATTGTCCAACCTTGTTTTCGTAATGTAATGTCAGCTTGAAATATCTACCGATGGTCTGTGGACCATGCGATTGTATAAATAGAGTGAGGCTCTAAGTGTAGAAAGGAGTGAATAAGATAGAATCATGATGAGTCAAAGGAAGTGATTGAGTCGAAGTGCAAAGTGTGTCTTTGGGTCGTAGAGTAGGATAAGGCTCTGCAGCTGAGTGCACAGAGGCCTAGTAGTCTGCAGTTGAGTGCGCTAACCCCTGCGGCTAAGTGCGCAGGGCAGGTCAAGTGTGTAACCGTTGGAAGTATTAATAAAGAGAAGTTTTATCATATTTCTATGTATCTTTTCCTGTTTTATTTATTATTGGGTATAAATTGCAAGTTTACTGTTTATTTGTTGCACGATCTCATATGAATGTGTTGTATAAATAAATATAACATAAGGCATCCATTTACGTGAAGATAATTAACTGGTATAAGAATATAAGTAAGATCTCAGGTGTGAATTAGCGAAATAGTGCAGAGCGTTGCTCTAGAAGTGCGAAAGCCCCAGAACCCCTAGTTAGGGCTACATGAAGGCAAGTATATCAAGGCACAAGGGACAGGGAAGTTCGTGAAGTAAGCTGAGTGAAGGGACTAAGAGTTGTACCGAATTAACCCCTCAGACATCTCAAGGGTGTGGAAACCTGGTTCTAGCACCCCTCCATACTACTTCAGGTGACACCTAAGTCCACGCTTCATGGACGATTGCCAAAAATGCCATTAGTAAAGTGATTTGTTTGGCTAATTAACTATGAACCTCGGTCAGGCCCCAACCAGCCAATAGTGGAATTCCATAGAATTTTACTTTAATAAACTAATCCATAATCAGGTCATCATGGGATATTGGGCTAACTTTATCTTAAAGAATCCAAGCTTTTTATCGCATGCTACATTGGAAAGAAGACTTTGAGGGCTACCATAATATTCAATTTCAGACATTGGAGAGTCAAAATAATATATGTACAATGGTTTCGAGTTCAAGCTCCAAAAAACAAATAACTTGGTGTGTATATTTTAAACTTGCATTAATATTGTTTGAAAAATAAGTTTGAAGTGATTACAAGGGCATACTTAACCATAGATATCATAATTTAGTTCCAAATTTCCAACCAAAAAAAATAGATACACCTAGTAAGCAACCAATTTTTTTTTACTATGGCACATGAAGAAGTCGAAGAAATGCAGCATGATATATCAAAGTTACAGGACCAAGTGAAACAAATTTCACTCTAACAAAGAGGAACAAAAAATGAATTGAATATTGATATGGATGGTTTAGAGAAGAAAATTAAAAGGGACATGGATGGTTTATAAGGGGACCTGGAAGTTTTGAAGGAAGGTTTGAAAAAGTTTATGCAACAAAGGCTTCTTAGTGGTGACAACTTACTCCATGAAAATCTTGATGAGGACAAAAGCAATACAAATTATGATTTTAGAGACTACAATAGTGGGTTGAAAACTAGCCACATTCCAAATATTGATATGAGGAAGTTTGATGGAAAGCATCCAATAACATGGATACTACAAATGGAGAAATTCTTTGACCTACATGATGTGTTGCACCCTAGTGTCCCTTCTTGGTGAGATAACTTTGATAACACATGGAGAGGGTGATTTTACTGTTGCAATATAAATATTATGCATGTTATACTTATGTATATGTTTTTATGCTATAGACATGCTTTAGGTCACATGATTGCTACATGCTTATGAGAAAGATTGAATTTGTAAGACTGATTTTGGTTATGTTCATATTATAAATGTTTTCTCTATTTGTATCCTAGTTTGGAGATAGGTGTATGGCATGGATGATGATCCAGGATTGAGACACATAGATCCATGGATGGACATGCTTATGTGGAACATATGGTTAATTATGATTTATGGATGATACATGATTTGTATGATTATATATGCTTAATGTTGTATTGAGTGAGATGTGGCAAGGCACCTAATTATTTGCAAATAGGGGTGCTAAAATGATAAATGATTGTGGAAGTCATGCACAATTCTTGGTCTTGGAACAAGACCTTAGCAATGAACCATCGTATCGGTAAGATCTCACAATTAGTACCTTTGAGTGAAGTGTGGAGTTCCAAAGCAAAGTAGATGAGAAGTCATGGAAATGAGGGCCTAGAGTCCTAAAGCCATGAAAGATAAAGATGTGGAGTCTTGGATCTATAATAAAAGGATTAGGGCATGCGGCCCTAAATCCATGAAAGATAAGATGCAGGGTCTTGGATCTATAATAAAATGATGTAGATGTGCAATCCTGAATATTTAAAAGATAAATATGTGTAATCTTGTATACTTCGAGTAGATTAGGGCGTGGAGCCCTTAATATACTAAGGCACGAAGATGCATGTGATATAGATGAAAAATCGCTATTCTTGGAAAGAAAAATACCACTCATGGGCATCTCAGGGATGAATTTCCTTAATAAAATCTCATTTCTAAAAAGAATGACATTCTAAAAGTAGATAAACATGACTAGCATCTCAAGTATGACTTTCCAAAAATAATAAATCACCTTACATCAATTGGTAATCAAGTATAGCTGAAGGAAAATCACTTACCTTCTCACTAATAAATCCTAATAATTCAATTTTGACTTAATACTCATTATTATTATTATTATTATTATTATTATTATTATTATTATTATTATTATTATTATTATTATTATTATTAACATCTTTTATGAGACTTTGATATTATTATTAAAAGGGAATTACAAGTCATCTTCATCACCTCAATCGCTTCACACCTCTCTCCTTGATGTCTGGCATGGCTCTATGAAACTCTTTTTCTGTTTTAATGATACATTTCACTCTATGTTATGCACTCCTAAAATAATGGAATATTCCTCTTATGCTTATTAAAGACATGTCACAAAAGATTCCTCTTATTCTATATTTAATGCATTTTTTACACCCTTCTGAACTAAGCCATGCACACCTCTCCTCAGTGGCACAAGTTACACTACTAAAAGTGGAATATGTTACTCTTCCTCAAAGCATGATTATTACTCTCCCTTTATGAAAAGAATTGGTTGCTCCTGTTGTATATTTGTCTCATCTCATTTCACATGCAAGGGAAGGGAGGTACATTGTAATACCAAGAGTTAGAGAGACTTGAAGAGGATTGTGAGAGCGAGAGTCTTGGAGAGTATCCAAATGTTGTTGAAATGAATATGAAATTCCTAAACTAAATTGCTAAGTAGCTATACCTAGTGGAGTTGACCATTTGTGGTATTGAGAGGAGTGAAACTTATCATCCCTACCTGGCATTGTATATCTCTCTACTGTTATATTTTGGTACTTCTTCTGAGCTCTTACAGTCTGGGGTTCCAGGAGGATAAGTTCTCTTTAGATGTGGTTGGGTGGAAAACTGTATGGTTCAATTAACTTGGTTAAGAAATTAGGGATGGTGCATGACTTCAATAGTTTGAATTGAATATCACATCAGGTATATATTTTATTTCCTTCAAACTTTAGCATTATATTAGCATAAAGAATTCTAGAAATTTTAGTTTTGTTAACATGTAGCTTTTCTTTAATCTTATGTTATCTATAATATTATTTTCTAAGTTGAGAATGAATACTAAAAGTAATCCATATGTATGGATTATTATACTTCAAGTTGGAACAATTATTGGTGTAGTTTATTGTACTAAACTTGGTATTGTAGCAAACCAAGGAATACAAGCCAAATATCACTAACTTTAATTATAATGAAGAATTGCAAAAGAGGTTGGTTAAGAGTTTTATGACTTATGGTTTTATGTCGTTTTACCTTAAATAGGTAATTAGATGCATTTTAGAAAGGATTTGAGGGTATGTTTGCAAAGTGTTTGACAAAATACATGAATGAGTAATGCTATCAATTTATTTATGCATGAATAAGTGCTAACTTGTAGCTTACAAGAGAAGTAAGAAAATAGACATGTACCCAAAATATACCTAGAGGAATTACAGAATCAACCCTTAAAAGAAAATACAAAAATAATGACATCTAAAATATGGTTTGGAAGATCAAAGGCTTAAGGTATTTTTGTTGCAAATTTCTATTATGGCTGATGTTTCATATTCATATCAATAATTCAATATTTTCTAACTCAAGTTTTTGTATAGTACTATTAAAATTTTGACAAAAAGGCTTAATGGTTATATCATTCAAGGTTGCCACGTGTTTGTCAAATTGTAGCAAGGGATGCAATAAGCTTGTCGAGTTATGTCAAAGGAATTAGCTTGTGGTTCGTAAAATGTTTCAAGAACTCATATTGTGGATTCAGAACTGTGTGAATTCAATGAACATATCTTAGTACCATAACTCAAGGTTGTCTTTCCTCATGCAGAGCTACAAATAAAAGTTTTCATTGCATGTGTTTGAAAAAAGTGGTAAATGAGACAATAAGGATCTAAATTTTTGTTGTTTGAAAGAATCACATCCCTGGGAATTTTGGATGCAACTTAGCCTAACATCAGGGGGTATCCATGCCTTATGGACCTGTAACCCCCCCCCATTTGATTTAAAAAAAAAACACTTTTCAAAACCCATATCATAAATCTGCGAGATTTTCCAAATTACTGTTGTCAACTGTGTGTGCCTATTGTCAAGTTTTTGAGGAAGGATTAAGATGATTTAGTTATTATTTTAATATTCCAATATTTGAAGTTTTAATTTATGAATTTGGTTAAATAGGTTGAGTAAGAATATTATATTCATGTTGATAATTATTTTCAAAATTGTCTTAAGAGATGATCGCTTCCAAGTGTTTGACAAAATTCCTCAATAGTTGTGTATTGTATGCTTGCAAATTGTTTGTGAAAATTCCTAAATGGTTGTATCTTTTGCACACATAAATTCTTAGAGTAAATGCATCGCTGACAATGGCTTTTATGTAACCAAAATTTTTGAATAGATTATTCAATGGATATAGCTTCCTATGCCTGCAAGTTTTTGTATAAATGTGAAAATGAATTTTAGTAAGGTTTTTGAAGTGTGAATAGATCAACAGGACAATGTTTCTTTTATGATATAAATCTATCATAAAAAAGGGGTGTTGTTGGAAACAATTTTAAAATGACAGATTATGTAGGATTTAATTACATGAGCAAATTACAATAATAAGTTCATCTGAGCTGCATGTATTCAGTGGGTGCAACCTTATGCTCCAATGATCCTACTAAATAATTGTTTGTGACCAATTTATGTAGTTCCATTTTTTCACTTGAAACTTTTTGAAGAATAATATTCTTATGAATTGGTAGCAGTAGTTTCTTTTGCTGCAACATTCATTATAAAATTATCAGGATTGAAGTATTACCATTTTGTAAATAATTGTTTTTCCTTATTAATTGGGAATGGGAATTTTTAATCGATGAATTTGGAATTTTTTTGTTTCAATACATTTTGTGATTCCATTTCATAAACATATCATATTTATTAGATTTATTTGTGAAGAGAGGCATATTCTTCCCTTGTTTACCTTGTTATAAGAAGGTAATACTCACACGCTTATATGTGATTTTGGTGATAGAAGCATAACATTTTAGGTTCTTGTGGCATACTTTTATGGTTATGATATCAAGAGTCAATAAGTGGATCTTAATCAACATAATCTAGGAAATCAAATAGGTTGATCTAGCCTAATGCTCGCGCATGGCGTTAGGGTGGAATTTATTTCCAGTCTTACATAGAGCTCATGTCTAGGTATGAAAAGGGCACATGTTATCATCATTTAAATTTGAGAGGAAATTTATTTTGGAATTGGTTTTAAGGTAAATGTATCCATGACTTCTTATGTTATATTCTTATATTGAAATAAATGAAGGAACACGATTACATGAAAAGTAAGTTAGTCATATTATGAAAATAAAATAAAATAAGTAATATTGTTGAATGTGACCTTTACTTCTCTATACTATTGATGGTTGGTAAGGTGGGACCTTACATATGGTATCAGGTAAATCTACAACACTAGGGCCTAATGGACCAACATGCTTTCTTCTAGGTTGATGTTGTATGAATGCTGATTCTGCATGCATGTTGAGTTGTTTTATATATGGAATCGGAAGCATACTGGTTGCATTGGGGTTATTATTCTTATTATAAATTAATAAAAGAAAAATAATGATATCTTATATTCCTTTATATTTTTGTTAAGACAAATTATTGGAAATATGTTAAAAGACTTAAAGACACGTTGGGAAATGATATGCTTGAGAAAGTTGGGGTTGAACGTAAGTGTGTTAATGGATTAATTGCTAAGGGGCGAGTGAGATATATGGAGTGCATGTATGGTTTCATATATGTTTATTGCATCATTATCAATGTGATATGGGCTTACTGGCCATCTTTAGTAGTTGAAATTGTATCTACCAAGAAAAATATTGGCTTAATCTAGACTATAGTATGAAGACCTTCGTCTATATGCTTTGGGAATATGTAACATGTAAGGCTAGCATTCAATTAACATCATTATTTATTTCATCATGTTAATTTTGACTCTTTTATTATCTACACTAATGGAAACTTAATAAAATTTACCTTGAAGTATGTCGCTTTTAACTGTGAATATAGATTCACGAGTGATGTATGTTCATTAATTTGATGAGTTAAATATGATTTGGGAATACATTATTAACAAGTAAGAATGGAATTCCTATGATTTATTTGACATGATTGTGTGTATTTTAGGTTGACATTATGCATCAAGTAACTTGAAATTACTCAAATACTAGGTTGTGGTATGACTTTCCTAATAATCAAGAGGCTTAAATTACTTGTGCATGAATAGTTGTGGAAGCCATTTTAAGGAACACTTGAAGGTTTTGTTTTCCTTAAGTTATGTATGGGTATGGAATCCATACTAGCGTATATCTATAAGCTAATGTATGGGTGTGGAATCCATACTAACATATATCTATGAGATAAGTAATGAGGTAGGGTATGGGTTTGGAATCCATACTAACACATATCTATGAGCTAAGTAATTTCTCTGGTTAGAATGAACAAATTATTTTGATGGAATTTCATAGACATGATTAAGGAGGATTGATTATGTGTAATCAAAGTTAAATGGATAGATATTCGTAACATGAATTTACTACAAACGAAGATACCGATATTGGTATGGTGAACACCATTAGGTGGTTTAGAATGTTTGGAATAACTAATTTTGATATATGGAGTCAAGTTTGAACTAGGTATCTATACTCTAGTATTATAATTCTTTTGTATGTGATTTACGTAGATTAATTAAATTGATTTTCAAATGGTTGAAAATGTATAAAAATATTATTATATTATGTTGATAAAATATCTTTTCTATTGGCTTAATACAAATTAGGTCTAGCATATTTAAAGAATATTTTATATTGTTGTGTCTAGGAAATCCATAATAGTCTCAATGCTTTTATCAAATACATATTGGTTTAATTGTATTCAACTAAATTAATTAGAGAAATTATGCAGATTGAACTCCCGAACTACTTTAAACTATTGTTAGACACATGATCGAGTAAAAATTCATATTGTTTATGATCTGGATCAACTGCTTTCTTGAAATTTGATTAACTTATAAATTGATAAGAGAATAACATGTTTGGAGATAAACATTTTATATGGTGAGAATTTTTTATGTGAGTAATGAAAAGCTTATTTTAGTACTTTTTTATAGCAATATGTGCTTGTCATATTTCATGAAGGAGAAATTGAAGGAGAGCGAGATCATGTTTTGATGCATTGGAATTGTTGCATGATTTAAAAACCTAAGATGATTGTATTGTATGTGGAACTGAAGAGTTTGTTTATTTAACAGTTTGTGCTTGGATGTATAGGTGTATGAGTAGTTATTAGTCCTACAAAAGGTTCTAATATTTTGAAAAAATGGTAATTCTCTTTGTAAAATAAGAGTTTAGCTTTAGGAAAGAAATTATGTTGTGATAGTCTAAATCTAATTTAAATTTAACAAGATTCTTCAGAGTTTGAGAAATGTATGGTTTTATTTTTCTATTAGTAATAAGGAATAAGACCTGAAAAGAAATGAATTGATTAATTATTGAATATAAATCATGAGATATTTTATAGTTGGAAAAAATGTTGACTTACATTTATCAAGATAGATTCAATAATATAGATATCATATTTGCAAAATTATGAAAGTTTCTCTTGGTTACAAACCATTTTTGAAAATATATCATTAATTTTTCTTTTGGAGTGAAGAACTTCTAATAGAGTCATTCATAATTGATTCTCAAGTAAGAGAACTGAATAATAGTGAATATTATGGGAACTCAAGGAATGGTCTATAATACAAAAGTGGGTCGATGAGGACTATATGGGACCTTAGCTTGATAGTTTGAAAAAATAAAAATAAAAATTAAAAATTAAAAAATTATGGTGCCTTGAACCTCAAATTGTGATTTTTCCTCAAGAGTAAACATTTAGAAAAAAAAATATAGGTAGATCCTAAATATTTTGATTGTAATAATGTCTTATGTAATTAAAAGGGGAAACATGGATTAAGAAGGCATAAATCAGGTGGGATGTAAGAGTGGGCTTTATATATGACATCATGCTTTGTTGCATAGTTTCACTAGCAATTGTATGTCGATGGTTTTATGATTTTTTTATGCATGTTTGATTGTGAGAGGATATGGACCATCATTTTTGTTTATACAACCAATGTGTGAGCTATTTATATCCTAGAAAGCTCAACATACTATAGAAACAAGTAGATAACACGTGTACGATTCATGCAAGCTATTAGAAAGAAAAACATGTAGAATATCAAGTTATTATAGATAACTTATGTAGATGTCATATCAATTACATAAAATAGTATTTTGATATGGTGCTATAAATTGTATGGCACATTTTGATATAAAAATATTTGGAATTTTATTTCAAAACATGTCTAATATGGAATTGATATGTTTTCTACCTGATTAACATTGGTATGTTTTGGTTTTCATGGAGTTTCATGCAATTTAGAAAACATTAAACTATGAATTTGTATGAAGAAAAATATCAAATACATATACATTAGGATAACAAGTTATTGATATGATAATAAAAAAGAACTAAGTATCTTATGACTGTAGGAAAACTTCAGACCAAGTATAGCCCAAGAGGGGGAGTATGTAGTGTCCCTTCTTGGTGATATATCTTTGATGACACTTGGAGAGGGTGATTTTGATGCAGTGATATAAATATTATGCACGCTAGAATTACATATGTTATTTTATGTTATAGATCTGGTTTAGTTCACACAGTTGCTACATGCTTATGATAAAGACTAATTTTGGTTAAATGCATATTATCGATGTTTTGTCTATTGGTAACCTAGTTTGAACATATGTGTATGATGTGGATGGTGATCTAATATTGAGACACATATATCAATGGATGATCATGGTTATGTGGAACATATGGTTAATTAAGATTTATGGATGATACATGATTTGTATGATTATATATGCTTAATATTGTATTGAGTAGGATGTGGTAGGGGGGTGGTTATTTGAAAACATGAATGTTCAAATTGTAAATGACTGTGGAAGTCATATGGAAGATGATACATTATTTGTATGATTATATTTGTCTAATCTTGTGTTAAGAATTATGTGGTAGGGCACATAGTTATTTGAAAAAAAGTATGTTCAAATTATAAATGACTATGGAAGTCATTTCTTCAAAACCAAAATGACTAGGAAGTCATCAACAATTCTTAGTGTTCAAACAAGACCTTACCAAGAAACTATCAAAAATTCGCATGAGCTCACAATCAATACCATAAGAAGAAGCATTGAGTTTGAATGTAGAGTAGATGAGAAGACATGGAAATTAGAGCACAAAATCCTAAATCCAAGAAAGGTAAAGACATGGAGTCTTGGATCTATAATAAGAGGATTAGGGCAAGAGTCCTAAATCCATGAAGGATAAAGACATGGAGCCTTGGATCTATAATAAAAGGATTATGGTGTGAAATCCTGAATATTTAAAATATCAAGATGTGGAATCTTCAATCCTTGGAGTAGGTCAGCGCATGATGTCCTCAATCTAATAAGGAATGAATATGCATGTGATAGGGATGTGGAATCCCTATTCTTTAGAATGAAAATACCACATGGGTAGCTCAGGGATGAATTTCCTTGATAAAATCTCATTTTTGAAAATTCTGGAGTAAATTTATAAAAGTAGAAAGTCACGACTAACATCTCAAGTATGACTTTGAAAAAATAGTAAATCACCTTCCATCAATTGGTAGTCAAGTATAGTTGAAGGAAAATCACTTAACTTGTCACTAATCAACCCTAATAGTTCAATTTTAACTTAATCCTCAATGTTATTAACATTATTATTATATTTCATGAGACTATGATGTTATTATTAAAAGGGAATTACAAGTCACCTTCATCACCTTGATCAATTCACACCTCTCTCCTTGATGACTCTCATGTCTCTTTGTAACTCTCTTTCTATTTTAATGATAAATTACACTCTCTCTTATGCACTCATCAAAGAATCACATGTTCCACTTACACTCATTAAAGACATGTCATAAAATATTCCTCTTATGCTCTCTTTAATGCATATGTTACATTCTCCTTAACTAAGGCATGCATACCTCTCCTTAATGGAATGAGTTCCACACCTAAAATGGAATATGTTACTCTTCGTCAAATCATGCATATTACTCCTCCTTTATGAAAATAATTGGTTTCTCCTCCTATATATGTGTCTCATCACTTATCACTTGGGGTTGAAGTGAGGTGCATTATAATTCCAAGAGTCAGAGATACCTGAAGAGGATTATGAGACATAGAGTCTGAGAGAGTAGCCAAATGTTGTCAAAATGAATATGACATTCGTAAACTAAATTACGATACATGATGGAGTTTACCATGAGTTGTATTGAGAGGAAGTGAAACTTAGCCTCCTCAACTTGCCTTATATATCTCTCTATTACTATATTTTGGTACTGCTTGTGAGCTCTTACAACTTGGGGGTTCCACGGGGGAATTTCTCCTTGGATCTGTTTGGGTGGAAAATGGAATGGTTCAATTAAGTTGGTTAAGGAATTAGGGATGGATGATGATTTTAGTTATTATAATTGAATATCTCATCAGGTATATATTTAATTTCATTGAAATTTTAGCATAATATTAGCATAAATAATTGGAGAATTTTAATTTTTGTGAGCATGTAACTTTGGTTTAAGCTTATGTTATCTAGAATCTTATTTACTAAGTTGAGAATGAAGACTAAGTGTAGTATATATGTATGGATGCTTATACTTTAAGCTCGAAATATTATTGGTGTAGTTTATTTTACTAACCTTGGTATTGTAGCGAATTAAGGAAGAAAAGCCAAATATTGCTAACTTTAATTATAGTGACTCAATTACGAAAGAGGTTGGGTAAGAGTTTCACGACCTATGGTTTTTTGTTGTTTTAATTGAAATAGTTAATTAGATGCATTTTAGAAAGTATTTCAAGGTATGTTTAGAAAAGCGTTTGATAAAATCCCTAAATGACTAATGTTATTAATTTTTGTATGCATGAATAAGCGCTAACTTGCAACTTACAAGAGAATTAAGAAAATAAAAATGTACCCAAAATATACCTGGAAGAATTATAGAATCAACCCTTAAAAGAAAATCCAAAATAATGGGAGCTAAAATATGGTTTGGAAGATCAAAGGATTAATGTAAGTTTTAGGTAAATTTCAGTTATGGCTTATGTTTCATATTGCTATCAATAATTCAATGTTTTGTGATTCAAGTTTTTGTTAGAGTACTACTAGGATTTTGATAGAAAACCTTAATAGTTGTAGCAATCAATGATGCCATGTGTTTTTCAAATCGTAGCAATGGTTACAATAAGCTTGTCAAATAATGTCAAAGGAATTAGCTTGTGGGTTGGAAAATGTTTCAATAACTCATATTGTGGATTTAGAAAAGTTTGAATTCAATGAACATATCTTAGTAGCATAACTCTAGGTTGTCTTTCATCATGTAGTGTTGTAGATGAAAGTGTTCATTGCATGTGTTTGACAAAAGTGGTAAATGAGACATTAAGGATCTAAATGTTTGTTGTTTTCAATAATTGCATCCCTGGGAATTTTAGATGTGATTCAACCCAACATCAGGGGTTATTTGTGCCCTTAGGCTATGTAACCCCCCATTTTATTCCCCAAAAACACATTCAAAACTGAGGTCATAAATCTAGGCGATTTTGTCGATTACTATTACCAATTGTGTGTACCTATCATTGAGTTTTTCGGGAAGGATTAAGATGATTTAGTTTTTATTTTAATATACCAATATTTGAAGTTTTAATTTATGAAATGTATGAGTTAGATAGGTTGAGTAAGAATCTTTTCTTCGTGTTGCTAATGGTTGTCAAAATTGCCTTAAGAGGTGATGGCTTCCAAGTGTTCAACAAAATACCTCAATGGTTGTATCTCTTATGCGCATAAATTATTAGAGTAAATATCTCACTGACTATAGCTTTTATGTACTAGAAAATTATGAATAGATTATTCAATGGATGTAGCCTCCTATGCTTGAAAGTTTTTGTGTAAACGTGAAAATGAATTTTAGTGGAGTTAATGAAGTGTGAATAGATCAACATGACAATGTTTCTTTAATCAAAAAAATTTGTTAGTGTCGGTATCTCCATCCTTCCATCAATGATCAAATTTCTGTTTTTGCATGCATATTAGGTGTCTCATCCAATCAGCTGCATTCCATTAGGTCATGGATCAACTGATGGTGGTGGTTCTTTGTCAATTTCCCTCATTCCATTCATCTGCTGGCCTATTTTCACATGTCCAAGTCATTCGTTGTCATTTTATTTTATTCCATCTGCAAAAGTCATTTTAGGATTTTTAGGTCTCATTAGGTCTAGGGTTTTTCACCATGGTCTTCAAAAACTCAATAAGAGGTCAGCAGCCACATGACGATGTCTAATAGGTTCATAAAATCATAAATTTTACTGATGATTTTCTTCATAAAGGGTTTTTACCTCAAAACTCTCTTTTGAGGTGAAAAAAGAGTTTTTCTATTCATGTACAAATTTTATGTAATTTTAAT
This sequence comes from Pinus tabuliformis, assembly GCA_031772625.1. NCBI lineage: Eukaryota > Viridiplantae > Streptophyta > Pinopsida > Pinales > Pinaceae > Pinus > Pinus tabuliformis. The sequence goes on from CM062817.1 coordinate 548,687,970, forward strand.
GTTTTCATACGTAATAAAGCTTCAACTATAGCCCTTGGTCACCTTGCCAACTCGAGCACTCCAGCCACTGCAAGAAACAAAAACAACCAAAAATCATGTTCATCAAATGACAAAAAGAGCCAAACTGCAAAAAAAACAGGGTTTTAAAGCAAAGTGAAAAGGAACTTTAGGAAAGTGGGTTTCTAGATGAAAAATTAAAAGCCATGGTGGATATAAAGTTTTCTTTTGCATTTTAAAACTTCATTTGTGCAAGAGAGAGAGCAATAGAGGGAAAATCACATTTTGAGGAGAAGAAGTGAAAATCACAGCAAAATTCCAAGTGTTTGCTGGTGCGACGCACCTAGGCACTTGCGCGATGCAGATACCTAGCACTATGCACCAGGTGCAGGTTTTGCGAAGGAATTTTAGTGGGCGCTACGCACCAGGGTGTTGGCATTACGCATCTATTGGCCAAGCTTCAAAATGAATTTCATTGCTTTTCCAAGCCTCCAAATTTGCAAACAACCTCTCTACAGCTAAGTACACCCTCCCATTTGGCATAGCAAGAGAGTTTGTCATCCATAGTGGTGATTTGAATGTTGAAAAATCAAACCCTAGTTGCCTCAAAGTTGTTTTGTCAAAATTGCATATGGCTTTTTGTTACTCTTGCTATTCTCACTCCCTTGTATGATTTTCTCACATCCCATCCCCCTGCATTAAATTTCCCTAATTTCCTTCCTCTTTCCCTCTCCCATTGACACTCACCTTACCCCCTATCACCAAAACCTAAACCCTATACATATTTCTTACCATTCCCTAAACCATAATCCTCATTTCCCAAATCCTATCATTCCCTAAAACTCTACTGCCATCATCAAAAACCTTACTCACAGTTCCACTATTAGTGATCCTCTCAATTCCTAAAAAAGAAAACAACAGTCACCCTATATTTGAGAAAATCTCTTCATACTCATCATCCTACACTCCACATTTGCAAGTATGGAAACAGATTCATCATATGAGAGGGATAATGAAACTGTCAGTGATTCTTCCCAAGAAATTAATGCACCAAGAAAACCACATAAGGGAGGAAAACACATCCGAGAGGAGCCCACCACTCTCACAGAGTTACTAGCTTGCCCTCTTGCAGCAACATGCTTTAAACATCAGTCTTGTTACCAGTTTTGTGAGATGATGGAGAGAGTGAAATATCATCATGAACTTGCTAGACTATTTTTCCTTCATCTTCACAATGGTCAGGTGAAACTAGCTAGTGTCTCCTTCACTTTGACACCTGAAACTATTGCAGCAGTAACAGGCATTCCTAATGTGGGAGAATAGTGGAATAAAGGATAACATGTGGGCAAAGATCATTATGAACCTTATATCAAGGCTAGTTATCAAAATGAAAATCAATAGTGTCTTTCCATTTAGAGACCTACAAGACACTTATGCTCCACTCATGAAGCTCATTATCAAATATTTCACCTAGGAAGGGATGTTTTCTCACTTGTACACTTACCATGTTAGATTGTTGATGCACCTCACTAGAGTGAGGATGATGAACCTCCGCTATTTCATATGTAGAAATATTGAGAATATGGCTACATTGGTGCAAAGTAAAACTCTTCCTCAACAGTTTAGTAGCATCTATCATTTTTCATTGATCAAAATTGTTGATTTGCATCAACTGAGCTTGTTGAATATTTCATGGGATACCTTCATTTCACATGAGATTTTCAAAATCACTTAGGTGACCCCATTAGTGTTTCAAGAGGAAGGAGTGCCTTCAAATCAGCCAGAGGTTCATGAGACTCAAACTACAGGTGTGCCAGTATTTGTCACTTATGCAAAAAGTACAAGGAGACTATTTGCAGCTGCCAAATGAGTATTATCTCCACCTAGGGTGGACGGGGTCTCGTTTCCTTCACTAGACCACAAGAAAATGCTATCTTCACCTAGGGTGAAAGGGGCTTTGCCTTCTTCCTCACTAGTACAAGTACCAGATAAAGGAAAGCAACCATTGCTTGATGAAGGGCCTTCTAAAGGTCAAGATAGAGATTTTGTTTTGATTAAGGAGGAAGATACTGATTTGATCTCCCAAAACTCAAGAATCAGGGAGGTCATTGTTGAGTCCCTATAATACTAGTGATTACCCCATTAATATTGTAGTTATACCCCTTATTTATATTTTTGTGCCCCTATTACCCCCATATTGTTATTTCTGTGCCCCATAGAATCCCTCTATTGTTATTTTTGTGGCTTTATATTATTATTGTTAGGTCGGCTGGATTATATTGTGACTCCTTAGACTCTTATATATAGAAAGGAGGTTTTGTCATTTGTATCATCAAAGAAATGTTCATTTATGTAATGTAAAGGAGGTTGCCCACTCGAAGAGGCTGAATTCTAAGGCGTTGATCTATCTTTTCTATCTTTTCTTGAGCTGGTTTCATAACATTTGGTATCAGAGCTTTGGATTCTAGGGTTTCGCTGTTCCAAACAGGTCATCGTTGCATTTTCGCTATAACGTTTTTTCTCTGACGTTTCAGAAGTCGCAAAAAAACCCATTTGAGAAGAAATCACACTGAACCTTGGGTCTAAATTTCAGAGCTTTTTGCACGATATTTGCGGAGATATGATCTGAGGAAGTTGGTCTTTTTGCAGACTCCTAAATTACATTCAAAACAGGTGACCTGGGGAAAATCGTCATAACTTTCTCTCTGGGGATCAGATTGAAATTTCGTAAGAAGGTACAGAAAGAGGACGGATTTTAGTTTCTTGTGTGTGTGTTTCATACTCAAAGGTTGAAACAGTGACTCGTGGCACGTCATACAAGTTTGCTCTGCTGAACCATTCTAAAAGCAAGTCACTGTGCGAGATTTCACATAACTCTTCCTTGGAGAATCCAATTTGGCTCACACTTGTGGCATTGGAAAGTGGATGCAGAAGGATACTACAGGTAGAAATTTCAGAACTGGATGATCCGAAATTACAGAGATACATCAGATTCAATATCAGGCTTCTATAAAGTGAAAAAAGGTGTGTAGTTTTTTTTTAAATTTTTGTGTAAGCTTGGTTTAACGGAATTCAAAGGGCATAGTAAAGCATTATTATCAGTAACTGATGCCTCGAGGAAAGAAAATGCAAACACCTAGTAAGGAACCTGAAAGCTCTAGCATGACTCATGAAGAAGAGGAAGAAATGCTACATGATATATCAAAATTACAAGAACAAGTGCAACAAATGTCATGCCACAAAAGCTAACAGAAGCTAAGATAAGTGGCATGGAATCTAAGGTAAATGGCGTGGAATCTAAGATAAAGGGCATCAAAGCTAAGATGGATGATTTGAAGATAGATTTGAAGACAGACATGGAATAATTGAAGAAGTTGCTACAAGAAAGGGTCACTAATGGTGAAAGGGTAGTAAAGGAAACTCATGATGAGAGCAAAAGAAATGTTAATCATGATTCCATAGACGCTAATGTTGGATCAAAGAATCACCATATTCCAAAAATTGATCTGAGGAAGTTTGATGGCAAGGATCCTGCCACATGGATATTACAAATGGAGCAATTCTTCGATCTCAATAATGTGCAAAACGCACAAAAGGTACGTATGGCAACTGTATATTTAGAACCAAATAAGTTTGTATGGTATCAATGGCTTTGCTCTCATAAACAATTTATCACTTGGGCAATTTTTACGGAAGAATTGAGAGCACATTATGAAGATACAAAAAGCAACACTTTTTTTAGCCAATTGATAAGTCTCAAACAAAAGGGTTTAGTAATGGAGCACATTGAGGAGTTCTAGAAATTGAACATAAGGGTAAAGGATATTCCAGAGGAGCATAGGATCGATGTGTTCTTAGGGTCTTTAAAGGATAATATCCAACATGACGTTCGCCTTTGGGAACCTGATTCATTAGAGAAGGCATTCAGGTTAGCAAGAAAAATGGAAAGCAAAATTATGGCAACCAGGAAGCATACCACTCACAACTATAAAGACGGAAGTGTTGTTGCCCCTAGTCTTCCACAACCTATAAGGTTGACACCACAACAATTGGAAGAAAAAAGAGCAAAAGGGCTTTGTTACAGTTGTGATAGCAAATACACTAAAGGTCATAAGTGTGCTGAGAAGAAATTATTCTACATAGATTGTGAAGAGGAAGAAGAAAAGGAGCAAGAAAGGTCAAAAGAAGAAGATATACTCCAGGAACAAAGCCTAGATGAAGAACAAATAAATCCGACCATATCTTGTAATGCATTGGCGGGAATTACCACTCCTCAAACCATCAAGATAGAAGGACAAATCAAGAAGAAAAAGGTAATAGTGTTGATTGATTCAGGAAGCACCCACAATTTTATTTATTGTAGGGTAGCAAAAGAAATGAATTGCTTCCTATATCCAGCACCAAAGTGTCAAGTGATGATTGCAAATCGAGGAACAATAAATTGCTCTGGAAAGTGTCATAATATCAAGCTATCCATGGGAGAATATGTATTGATTAGCCCAATGCTTTCCATTCCAATGGGAGGTGCTGATGTTGTACTAGGAGTCCAATGGCTACAATCCTTGGGTACAATAGCTTTTAATTTTCAAGAACTTTTCATCAAATTTTCTATGGAAGGAAAGGAATTTGAATTAAGGGGTATTGCAGGGAAACCAGGAAATATAATCAGCTCTAATAGCATGACAAAGCTTCTAAAAAAGGAGCAAAGAGGTGTAATTGCACAATTATGTTCGCTAGATGTTTCCACATTGGAATCATCTATTTCTCCAGATCTCCAAAATGTCCTGGACAATCATTCCAAGGTATTTGAGACTCCAAAAGGTCTCCCACCTATGCGTAGTCATGATCATGCTATTCATCTGATTCCAGGAAGTGTTCCTCCAAACATCAGGCCGTACAGATATCCCTATGTCCAAAAAAGTGAAATTGAACATATGGTTGCAGAAATGCTAGAGGCTGGTATAATTCAACCGAGTCAAAGTTCTTTCTCAGCTCCAGTAGTATTGGTGCACAAGAAGGATGGATCATGGTGCATGTGTCCGGATTATAGGGAACTCAACAAGCTCACTATTAAAGATAAGTTCCCCATTCCTGTTATTGATGAATTACTAGATGAATTGCATGGATCAATTTACTTCACCAAGTTGGATCTTCATTCGGGATATCATCAAATCAGAATGAAGATTGAAGACATTCCGAAAATGGCATTTAGAACTCATTAGGGTCATTATGAATTTTTGGTCATGCCTTTTGGCCTTACCAATGCACCTTCAACATTTCAAGGTTTGATGAATTCAATTTTCAAACCATTCCTTAGAAAACTTGTGTTAGTATTTTTTGATGATATACTAATCTACATCAAGTCTTGGAAGGATCATGTTGAACATGTTGACAGGGTGCTACAACTATTGGAGGAGAAACAATTATATGCAAAAAGATCCAAATGTTTCTTTGGGGTCCAGGAGGTGGAATATTTGGGTCATATTGTATCTCATGAAGGAGTTAAGGTAGACCCTAGCAAAATTAAAACCATTAAGGAATGGAAAATCCCCACATCCATAAAGCATCTGCAAGGATTTCTTGGGTTGACAGGGTATTATCGCAAGTTTGTTAAGAATTATGGGAGAATAGTATGTTGGCATTATGATTCAAGTGTTGTCCTTGATGGCAACTCACTCAGAGGTTGGTTCAGATGCTCAGAAGTTGGTACAGGTAATGGCAACTTAATCAGAAGACAGATCCTAGTACAGCTTACCAAGGAAGTTCATACACGCAGGTTTGTTAAGCCCAAGTCGCGTGTACACGCAGGTTGGCTTCAGAAAAAGCGCGTGTATGTGGAAAAGTACCTTTGGTCCATGGCGGTTAGTCCTTGGAAGTTGTGCCTATGGTTTCGGACCATTGTGTCTCGACGGGCGTGTCGATCCCTAGTTTTGAAGTTGATGGTATTGTGTTTCTATGGTTTTGGCTCTTGGTATTGAACAAGGCCTAAGGCTATATAAGGAGAAGATCACTAGGCAAAGATGAGAGTGTGGGTGTCTGACGCAGTGAGAGGATCTGGTTATTTGTTCGGGACGCTTGGCAAGGGTCGGATCTGACAGAAAAGGCAGAAGTAATCATTTCTAGATCTGCACGCGGGTTGCCTTTGGAGAAAGCGCATATACACGCGGTTTTGGTACAGTGAAGTAGCGTATGCATGATAAGGGTTGATATTTCAGGTTGTTGCTGATTCTGGTGGTTGTTGCAGAGTTCTAGATTCTGGTTTGGGTTCTGTGTTCTTGATGACAGGGTTTCAGTGATTCGGTATTGAGTTGTTTAATGAATTATGATGCAAGTATAAGTTGATGATTGTATTGCGGTAATGTTTGCTTTGTACTCTTGGATCCAGTCTGAAAATTGATGAAACGTGGTCCCTGAAGGTTGTAGGGTCAACACCTACGTACTAGTAAATGGATCAGCTAGTACAAGAGCTGAGGGAGTTGTAGCTCCCTTCCAGAAGTAGTTGGAAAACGAAAGAGAGGGTTGTAGCCCTCTGCAGGTTGTAGCCTGCATACTGGTAAAGGACTGCACCAGTATATTGTAAAAGAAGTTTCTCATTAAAGAAGAAAGAGACGAATTGCAGCAGGTGGTTTTCACCCACATTGGGTTTCCACCTTATATCATGGTGTTCATGTGTGTGGCTCTTGTGTGATGTTCTGTTCTGTTATACTGCACCTGTTTACTGTTAAATTGCTTAATAATGTTCTGATGCATTTACTGAAGCTAAGATTAACTGAATCATAAGATATCTGCATATACGCTAGTTGCTTTAGACACAGTCGCGTGTACACGCGGATTCACTTAACTGAAGTCGCGTATATGTTTCTGAGTATGAAATTGAAAAGTTTTATCTGATCTGATAATACTGATTCACCCCCCCTCTCAGTATTATTTCCAACAGTTGGTATCGGAGCAGGTCCTTCAGAGGAAGCTTGATCGCTTGAAGGAAAAGATCCATCAAAATGGCTAATCCAGAAAGAGAGGCACACATCAGGCCACCAGTCTTTGACGGGAACAATTTTACTCACTGGAAGATAAGAACCACTGCATATCTACAGTCTCTTGGAGCAGAAGTTTGGGGACTCGTAGAAGGAGGATACAAATTCCCATCAGCAACTCCTACAGATCCAGCAGAGAAAAAGCAATATGAGCTCAATGCCAAAGTAGTTAATGTCCTATTGAGTACTTTGACTCAATCAGAATTTATGAAGATCATGCATCTCAAATCAGCTAAGGAAATATGGGACAAAATCGTTACAAGCTACGAAGGAGATGATCAGGTAAAAATAGCAAAGCTTCAAACTCTCAGAATCCGGTATGAAACTCTTAAGATGCGAAGTAATGAAAGCGTAGCTAATTATTTCCTACGTATGGATGAGATTGTGAATTGTATGAGGGATCTAGGTGAAGAATTTGAGGAAGTTGTCTTAGTTCAAAAGGTTTTGAGATCTCTGTCTACTAAATTTGATTCTAAAGTATCTGCCATAGAAGAAAAGGAGAATGTGCGGAAAATTACCATGTCACAGCTTCACGGGATCTTAACTGCTTTTGAAATGCGACAAGAGGTACCACCAGAGGCCGCATTCGAAGTGTCAGAGGAAGAAGATGAGGTAAATTTTGTCAAGAATCTTGAACGGGGAACTGGACGGTTCAAAGATAAGCTGCCTTTCAAATGTTTTCTATGTGGTAGAGTTGGTCACTATGCTGCTAGATGTCCTCATAACAAAGAAAGGATATATGAAGAAGATGGTAGAAGCTATTATTCCCATATTAAAAGTTCATTAAATGATAGTGAAGATATTAGAAGTCTCATGGTGCACAAGAAGAAGAATGCTTCATCCAATAATAGCGAGGATATTAAAAGTCTCATGGCACATGAAGAGAAGAATGCAGAAACTGAAGAAGCTGCCAAATTAAAAGAACTAGTGGAAACAGAAACCAGGGTAAGGGAGAGATTGCAGGATATAGCAAAAGATCAGAGCACAACTATTCAGAGACTTGAATCAAAGATCCTCTCTCTAAAAGAAGATCTTGAAGATCAAGAACATGAAGTGATCAAACTAAAGCGACAAGTGGAAGAAGGGAGAAAAGTTGAAGAAGACCTAAGGAAGCAGTATCTGAAAAAGGAAGAACAACATCAGGTTGAGGTAAATATCTTGAAAGGTAAACTAGAAGAAAAGGATAAGCTCTTACGATTTCAAGATAGTTCTAAAGTCTTGGATGATATTCTTAATAGTCAAAGATCTCCTGCTATCAAGACTGGTCTTGGTTTTCATGAATATGGTGAAGGTGAATCTAGTTCACAAGGTGAGGCAAGAAACTCTAATGAGAAATCTGAAATTCTCAAGGAACAACCAAGGAAAGAAATTCCTCAAGGAAGATCCTTTACTCCTAACTATGGAAGTGATAGACGATTATTTCCTCCGCTGAATAATGTTGAATGTTATGTATGTCATAATCTTGGACATGTTGCAGCCAGATGCAGAAGTAGAATGGTTCAAGAAAGATCATCGCATCCCAAGTATTTCAGAGGGTATTGCTTTGCCTGCAATGCATATGGACACAAAGCAATTGATTGTGATAGAAGGAACATGAAAAATATAAGGTGTTATACATGCAACAACTATGGGCATAAAGCAAGGGAATGCAGGAGCAGATTTCAAAATTCAAGACAAGGGGACCATACATCATCACAGTTGTGGGAATTGAAGAAGACAGAGACAGAAAGGTGTGGGACAACTCAGTCAGCTGACATAACAGACACAGGGGAATCTGAAAGTGATGAGATTCAGTATTCCATCCTGCATACGCTGAAATAATGAAGACAAGTCGCGTATATACGCGAGTTACAGGTTGCAAAGTCGCGTATATGGAGAAAGGGCAGCAGAACAGACCCAGGTTCAGTCATGGTTGGCTCAGGCTCAGGGGGAGCAGAACAGACTCAGGAAATAGTTCAGACATGGTTGGCTCACACTCAGGGGGAGAATATTCTTCAAATAATGCATTGTTGGCATTATGGTTAGAAGTTGTTGATAAAGTCTATGAAGCTAAATGATACATCTTACTGTTTAGGAATGGGATTGCAGGCTGATGCTTATGGTACAGATCATGATGCTGTTGGTGGCTTTCATAAGTCTTGGTCTAGATATTTCGTCTCTATGTCATGTATCTCTTGTGATATCTCTTTTTATGGTGTCAAGGTCATGTAACGGCCTATGTTGGTTTCCCCACTATGCCTGGGATGAATGATGAATGTATGTTGAGTCTTTTGGTGATAGGAAGGTCTTCTATGATGTATAAGTCCTTGTTCTTCTTGAAGAACATCTTTTGCAGATCTTGCCTACAGTCAAGGGGAGCATGAACAGCACAATTCAGCAAGAGCAGGATGGATAGATTGGTACACTTTGGCATACACAAAGGGGTAGCACAGTTGGAGATTTCAGCAAGTACTCAGGGGGAGTATGGACAGCAGAAGGTATACCAAAGAAGAGAATATCTTGGTCCGCCCTTTGCCCTTGATGTCAAAGGGGGAGAGTGACTTGGTGTAGTGGTTGCCATCAAGTCCAAAGGGGGAGATTGTTGGCATTATGATTCAAGTGTTGTCCTTGATGGCAACTCACTCAGAGGTTGGTTCAGATGCTCAGAAGTTGGTACAGGTAATGGCAACTTAATCAGAAGACAGATCCTAGTACAGCTTACCAGGGAAGTTCATACACGCAGGTTTGTTAAGCCCAAGTCGCGTGTACACGCAGGTTGGCTTCAGAAAAAGCGCGTGTATGTGGAAAAGTACCTTTGGTCCATGGCGGTTAGTCCTTGGAAGTTGTGCCTATGGTTTCGGACCATTGTGTCTCGACGGGCGTGTCGATCCCTAGTTTTGAAGTTGATGGTATTGTGTTTCTATGGTTTTGGCTCTTGGTATTGAACAAGGCCTAAGGCTATATAAGGAGAAGATCACTAGGCAAAGATGAGAGTGTGGGTGTCTGACGCAGTGAGAGGATCTGGTTATCTGTTCGGGACGCTTGGCAAGGGTCGGATCTGACAGAAAAGGCAGAAGTAATCATTTCTAGATCTGCACGCGGGTTGCCTTTGGAGAAAGCGCGTATACACGCGGTTTTGGTACAGTGAAGTAGCGTATGCATGATAAGGGTTGATATTTCAGGTTGTTGCTGATTCTGGTGGTTGTTGCAGAGTTCTAGATTCTGGTTTGGGTTCTGTGTTCTTGATGACAGGGTTTCAGTGATTCGGTATTGAGTTGTTTAATGAATTATGATGCAAGTATAAGTTGATGATTGTATTGCGGTAATGTTTGCTTTGTACTCTTGGATCCAGTCTGAAAATTGATGAAACGTGGTCCCTGAAGGTTGTAGGGTCAGCACCTACGTACTAGTAAATGGATCAGCTAGTACAAGAGCTGAGGGAGTTGTAGCTCCCTTCCAGAAGTAGTTGGAAAACGAAAGAGAGGGTTGTAGCCCTCTGCAGGTTGTAGCCTGCATACTGGTAAAGGACTGCACCAGTATATTGTAAAAGAAGTTTCTCATTAAAGAAGAAAGAGACGAATTGCAGCAGGTGGTTTTCACCCACATTGGGTTTCCACCTTATATCATGGTGTTCATGTGTGTGGCTCTTGTGTGATGTTCTGTTCTGTTATACTGCACCTGTTTACTGTTAAATTGCTTAATAATGTTCTGATGCATTTACTGAAGCTAAGATTAACTGAATCATAAGATATCTGCATATACGCTAGTTGCTTTAGACACAGTCGCGTGTACACGCGGATTCACTTAACTGAAGTCGCGTATATGTTTCTGAGTATGAAATTGAAAAGTTTTATCTGATCTGATAATACTGATTCACCCCCCCTCTCAGTATTATTTCCAACAGTTGGTATCGGAGCAGGTCCTTCAGAGGAAGCTTGATCGCTTGAAGGAAAAGATCCATCAAAATGGCTAATCCAGAAAGAGAGGCACACATCAGGCCACCAGTCTTTGACGGGAACAATTTTACTCACTGGAAGATAAGAACCACTGCATATCTACAGTCTCTTGGAGCAGAAGTTTGGGGACTCGTAGAAGGAGGATACAAATTCCCATCAGCAACTCCTACAGATCCAGCAGAGAAAAAGCAATATGAGCTCAATGCCAAAGTAGTTAATGTCCTATTGAGTACTTTGACTCAATCAGAATTTATGAAGATCATGCATCTCAAATCAGCTAAGGAAATATGGGACAAAATCGTTACAAGCTACGAAGGAGATGATCAGGTAAAAATAGCAAAGCTTCAAACTCTCAGAATCCGGTATGAAACTCTTAAGATGCGAAGTAATGAAAGCGTAGCTAATTATTTCCTACGTATGGATGAGATTGTGAATTGTATGAGGGATCTAGGTGAAGAATTTGAGGAAGTTGTCTTAGTTCAAAAGGTTTTGAGATCTCTGTCTACTAAATTTGATTCTAAAGTATCTGCCATAGAAGAAAAGGAGAATGTGCGGAAAATTACCATGTCACAGCTTCACGGGATCTTAACTGCTTTTGAAATGCGACAAGAGGTACCACCAGAGGCCGCATTCGAAGTGTCAGAGGAAGAAGATGAGGTAAATTTTGTCAAGAATCTTGAACGGGGAACTGGACGGTTCAAAGATAAGCTGCCTTTCAAATGTTTTCTATGTGGTAGAGTTGGTCACTATGCTGCTAGATGTCCTCATAACAAAGAAAGGATATATGAAGAAGATGGTAGAAGCTATTATTCCCATATTAAAAGTTCATTAAATGATAGTGAAGATATTAGAAGTCTCATGGTGCACAAGAAGAAGAATGCTTCATCCAATAATAGCGAGGATATTAAAAGTCTCATGGCACATGAAGAGAAGAATGCAGAAACTGAAGAAGCTGCCAAATTAAAAGAACTATTGGAAACAGAAACCAGGGTAAGGGAGAGATTGCAGGATATAGCAAAAGATCAGAGCACAACTATTCAGAGACTTGAATCAAAGATCCTCTCTCTAAAAGAAGATCTTGAAGATCAAGAACATGAAGTGATCAAACTAAAGCGACAAGTGGAAGAAGGGAGAAAAGTTGAAGAAGACCTAAGGAAGCAGTATCTGAAAAAGGAAGAACAACATCAGGTTGAGGTAAATATCTTGAAAGGTAAACTAGAAGAAAAGGATAAGCTCTTACGATTTCAAGATAGTTCTAAAGTCTTGGATGATATTCTTAATAGTCAAAGATCTCCTGCTATCAAGACTGGTCTTGGTTTTCATGAATATGGTGAAGGTGAATCTAGTTCACAAGGTGAGGCAAGAAACTCTAATGAGAAATCTGAAATTCTCAAGGAACAACCAAGGAAAGAAATTCCTCAAGGAAGATCCTTTACTCCTAACTATGGAAGTGATAGACGATTATTTCCTCCGCTGAATAATGTTGAATGTTATGTATGTCATAATCTTGGACATGTTGCAGCCAGATGCAGAAGTAGAATGGTTCAAGAAAGATCATCGCATCCCAAGTATTTCAGAGGGTATTGCTTTGCCTGCAATGCATATGGACACAAAGCAATTGATTGTGATAGAAGGAACATGAAAAATATAAGGTGTTATACATGCAACAACTATGGGCATAAAGCAAGGGAATGCAGGAGCAGATTTCAAAATTCAAGACAAGGGGACCATACATCATCACAGTTGCGGGAATTGAAGAAGACAGAGACAGAAAGGTGTGGGACAACTCAGTCAGCTGACATAACAGACACAGGGGAATCTGAAAGTGATGAGATTCAGTATTCCATCCTGCATACGCTGAAATAATGAAGACAAGTCGCGTATATACGCGAGTTACAGGCTGCAAAGTCGCGTATATGGAGAAAGGGCAGCAGAACAGACCCAGGTTCAGTCATGGTTGGCTCAGGCTCAGGGGGAGCAGAACAGACTCAGGAAATAGTTCAGACATGGTTGGCTCACACTCAGGGGGAGAATATTCTTCAAATAATGCATTGTTGGCATTATGGTTAGAAGTTGTTGATAAAGTCTATGAAGCTAAATGATACATCTTACTGTTTAGGAATGGGATTGCAGGCTGATGCTTATGGTACAGATCATGATGCTGTTGGTGGCTTTCATAAGTCTTGGTCTAGATATTTCGTCTCTATGTCATGTATCTCTTGTGATATCTCTTTTTATGGTGTCAAGGTCATGTAACGGCCTATGTTGGTTTCCCCACTATGCCTGGGATGAATGATGAATGTATGTTGAGTCTTTTGGTGATAGGAAGGTCTTCTATGATGTATAAGTCCTTGTTCTTCTTGAAGAACATCTTTTGCAGATCTTGCCTACAGTCAAGGGGAGCATGAACAGCACAATTCAGCAAGAGCAGGATGGATAGATTGGTACACTTTGGCATACACAAAGGGGGAGCACAGTTGGAGATTTCAGCAAGTACTCAGGGGGAGTATGGACAGCAGAAGGTATACCAAAGAAGAGAATATCTTGGTCCGCCCTTTGCCCTTGATGTCAAAGGGGGAGAGTGACTTGGTGTAGTGGTTGCCATCAAGTCCAAAGGGGGAGATTGTTGGCATTATGATTCAAGTGTTGTCCTTGATGGCAACTCACTCAGAGGTTGGTTCAGATGCTCAGAAGTTGGTACAGGTAATGGCAACTTAATCAGAAGACAGATCCTAGTACAGCTTACCAGGGAAGTTCATACACGCAGGTTTGTTAAGCCCAAGTCGCGTGTACACGCAGGTTGGCTTCAGAAAAAGCGCGTGTATGTGGAAAAGTACCTTTGGTCCATGGCGGTTAGTCCTTGGAAGTTGTGCCTATGGTTTCGGACCATTGTGTCTCGACGGGCGTGTCGATCCCTAGTTTTGAAGTTGATGGTATTGTGTTTCTATGGTTTTGGCTCTTGGTATTGAACAAGGCCTAAGGCTATATAAGGAGAAGATCACTAGGCAAAGATGAGAGTGTGGGTGTCTGACGCAGTGAGAGGATCTGGTTATCTGTTCGGGACGCTTGGCAAGGGTCGGATCTGACAGAAAAGGCAGAAGTAATCATTTCTAGATCTGCACGCGGGTTGCCTTTGGAGAAAGCGCGTATACACGCGGTTTTGGTACAGTGAAGTAGCGTATGCATGATAAGGGTTGATATTTCAGGTTGTTGCTGATTCTGGTGGTTGTTGCAGAGTTCTAGATTCTGGTTTGGGTTCTGTGTTCTTGATGACAGGGTTTCAGTGATTCGGTATTGAGTTGTTTAATGAATTATGATGCAAGTATAAGTTGATGATTGTATTGCGGTAATGTTTGCTTTGTACTCTTGGATCCAGTCTGAAAATTGATGAAACGTGGTCCCTGAAGGTTGTAGGGTCAGCACCTACGTACTAGTAAATGGATCAGCTAGTACAAGAGCTGAGGGAGTTGTAGCTCCCTTCCAGAAGTAGTTGGAAAACGAAAGAGAGGGTTGTAGCCCTCTGCAGGTTGTAGCCTGCATACTGGTAAAGGACTGCACCAGTATATTGTAAAAGAAGTTTCTCATTAAAGAAGAAAGAGACGAATTGCAGCAGGTGGTTTTCACCCACATTGGGTTTCCACCTTATATCATGGTGTTCATGTGTGTGGCTCTTGTGTGATGTTCTGTTCTGTTATACTGCACCTGTTTACTGTTAAATTGCTTAATAATGTTCTGATGCATTTACTGAAGCTAAGATTAACTGAATCATAAGATATCTGCATATACGCTAGTTGCTTTAGACACAGTCGCGTGTACACGCGGATTCACTTAACTGAAGTCGCGTATATGTTTCTGAGTATGAAATTGAAAAGTTTTATCTGATCTGATAATACTGATTCACCCCCCCTCTCAGTATTATTTCCAACAATTGGTATCGGAGCAGGTCCTTCAGAGGAAGCTTGATCGCTTGAAGGAAAAGATCCATCAAAATGGCTAATCCAGAAAGAGAGGCACACATCAGGCCACCAGTCTTTGACGGGAACAATTTTACTCACTGGAAGATAAGAACCACTGCATATCTACAGTCTCTTGGAGCAGAAGTTTGGGGACTCGTAGAAGGAGGATACAAATTCCCATCAGCAACTCCTACAGATCCAGCAGAGAAAAAGCAATATGAGCTCAATGCCAAAGTAGTTAATGTCCTATTGAGTACTTTGACTCAATCAGAATTTATGAAGATCATGCATCTCAAATCAGCTAAGGAAATATGGGACAAAATCGTTACAAGCTACGAAGGAGATGATCAGGTAAAAATAGCAAAGCTTCAAACTCTCAGAATCCGGTATGAAACTCTTAAGATGCGAAGTAATGAAAGCGTAGCTAATTATTTCCTACGTATGGATGAGATTGTGAATTGTATGAGGGATCTGGGTGAAGAATTTGAGGAAGTTGTCTTAGTTCAAAAGGTTTTGAGATCTCTGTCTACTAAATTTGATTCTAAAGTATCTGCCATAGAAGAAAAGGAGAATGTGCGGAAAATTACCATGTCACAGCTTCACGGGATCTTAACTGCTTTTGAAATGCGACAAGAGGTACCACCAGAGGCCGCATTCGAAGTGTCAGAGGAAGAAGATGAGGTAAATTTTGTCAAGAATCTTGAACGGGGAACTGGACGGTTCAAAGATAAGCTGCCTTTCAAATGTTTTCTATGTGGTAGAGTTGGTCACTATGCTGCTAGATGTCCTCATAACAAAGAAAGGATATATGAAGAAGATGGTAGAAGCTATTATTCCCATATTAAAAGTTCATTAAATGATAGTGAAGATATTAGAAGTCTCATGGTGCACAAGAAGAAGAATGCTTCATCCAATAATAGCGAGGATATTAAAAGTCTCATGGCACATGAAGAGAAGAATGCAGAAACTGAAGAAGCTGCCAAATTAAAAGAACTATTGGAAACAGAAACCAGGGTAAGGGAGAGATTGCAGGATATAGCAAAAGATCAGAGCACAACTATTCAGAGACTTGAATCAAAGATCCTCTCTCTAAAAGAAGATCTTGAAGATCAAGAACATGAAGTGATCAAACTAAAGCGACAAGTGGAAGAAGGGAGAAAAGTTGAAGAAGACCTAAGGAAGCAGTATCTGAAAAAGGAAGAACAACATCAGGTTGAGGTAAATATCTTGAAAGGTAAACTAGAAGAAAAGGATAAGCTCTTACGATTTCAAGATAGTTCTAAAGTCTTGGATGATATTCTTAATAGTCAAAGATCTCCTGCTATCAAGACTGGTCTTGGTTTTCATGAATATGGTGAAGGTGAATCTAGTTCACAAGGTGAGGCAAGAAACTCTAATGAGAAATCTGAAATTCTCAAGGAACAACCAAGGAAAGAAATTCCTCAAGGAAGATCCTTTACTCCTAACTATGGAAGTGATAGACGATTATTTCCTCCGCTGAATAATGTTGAATGTTATGTATGTCATAATCTTGGACATGTTGCAGCCAGATGCAGAAGTAGAATGGTTCAAGAAAGATCATCGCATCCCAAGTATTTCAGAGGGTATTGCTTTGCCTGCAATGCATATGGACACAAAGCAATTGATTGTGATAGAAGGAACATGAAAAATATAAGGTGTTATACATGCAACAACTATGGGCATAAAGCAAGGGAATGCAGGAGCAGATTTCAAAATTCAAGACAAGGGGACCATACATCATCACAGTTGCGGGAATTGAAGAAGACAGAGACAGAAAGGTGTGGGACAACTCAGTCAGCTGACATAACAGACACAGGGGAATCTGAAAGTGATGAGATTCAGTATTCCATCCTGCATACGCTGAAATAATGAAGACAAGTCGCGTATATACGCGAGTTACAGGCTGCAAAGTCGCGTATATGGAGAAAGGGCAGCAGAACAGACCCAGGTTCAGTCATGGTTGGCTCAGGCTCAGGGGGAGCAGAACAGACTCAGGAAATAGTTCAGACATGGTTGGCTCACACTCAGGGGGAGAATATTCTTCAAATAATGCATTGTTGGCATTATGGTTAGAAGTTGTTGATAAAGTCTATGAAGCTAAATGATACATCTTACTGTTTAGGAATGGGATTGCAGGCTGATGCTTATGGTACAGATCATGATGCTGTTGGTGGCTTTCATAAGTCTTGGTCTAGATATTTCGTCTCTATGTCATGTATCTCTTGTGATATCTCTTTTTATGGTGTCAAGGTCATGTAACGGCCTATGTTGGTTTCCCCACTATGCCTGGGATGAATGATGAATGTATGTTGAGTCTTTTGGTGATAGGAAGGTCTTCTATGATGTATAAGTCCTTGTTCTTCTTGAAGAACATCTTTTGCAGATCTTGCCTACAGTCAAGGGGAGCATGAACAGCACAATTCAGCAAGAGCAGGATGGATAGATTGGTACACTTTGGCATACACAAAGGGGGAGCACAGTTGGAGATTTCAGCAAGTACTCAGGGGGAGTATGGACAGCAGAAGGTATACCAAAGAAGAGAATATCTTGGTCCGCCCTTTGCCCTTGATGTCAAAGGGGGAGAGTGACTTGGTGTAGTGGTTGCCATCAAGTCCAAAGGGGGAGATTGTTGGCATTATGATTCAAGTGTTGTCCTTGATGGCAACTCACTCAGAGGTTGGTTCAGATGCTCAGAAGTTGGTACAGGTAATGGCAACTTAATCAGAAGACAGATCCTAGTACAGCTTACCAGGGAAGTTCATACACGCAGGTTTGTTAAGCCCAAGTCGCGTGTACACGCAGGTTGGCTTCAGAAAAAGCGCGTGTATGTGGAAAAGTACCTTTGGTCCATGGCGGTTAGTCCTTGGAAGTTGTGCCTATGGTTTCGGACCATTGTGTCTCGACGGGCGTGTCGATCCCTAGTTTTGAAGTTGATGGTATTGTGTTTCTATGGTTTTGGCTCTTGGTATTGAACAAGGCCTAAGGCTATATAAGGAGAAGATCACTAGGCAAAGATGAGAGTGTGGGTGTCTGACGCAGTGAGAGGATCTGGTTATCTGTTCGGGACGCTTGGCAAGGGTCGGATCTGACAGAAAAGGCAGAAGTAATCATTTCTAGATCTGCACGCGGGTTGCCTTTGGAGAAAGCGCGTATACACGCGGTTTTGGTACAGTGAAGTAGCGTATGCATGATAAGGGTTGATATTTCAGGTTGTTGCTGATTCTGGTGGTTGTTGCAGAGTTCTAGATTCTGGTTTGGGTTCTGTGTTCTTGATGACAGGGTTTCAGTGATTCGGTATTGAGTTGTTTAATGAATTATGATGCAAGTATAAGTTGATGATTGTATTGCGGTAATGTTTGCTTTGTACTCTTGGATCCAGTCTGAAAATTGATGAAACGTGGTCCCTGAAGGTTGTAGGGTCAGCACCTACGTACTAGTAAATGGATCAGCTAGTACAAGAGCTGAGGGAGTTGTAGCTCCCTTCCAGAAGTAGTTGGAAAACGAAAGAGAGGGTTGTAGCCCTCTGCAGGTTGTAGCCTGCATACTGGTAAAGGACTGCACCAGTATATTGTAAAAGAAGTTTCTCATTAAAGAAGAAAGAGACGAATTGCAGCAGGTGGTTTTCACCCACATTGGGTTTCCACCTTATATCATGGTGTTCATGTGTGTGGCTCTTGTGTGATGTTCTGTTCTGTTATACTGCACCTGTTTACTGTTAAATTGCTTAATAATGTTCTGATGCATTTACTGAAGATAAGATTAACTGAATCATAAGATATCTGCATATACGCTAGTTGCTTTAGACACAGTCGCGTGTACACGCGGATTCACTTAACTGAAGTCGCGTATATGTTTCTGAGTATGAAATTGAAAAGTTTTATCTGATCTGATAATACTGATTCACCCCCCCTCTCAGTATTATTTCCAACAATTGGTATCGGAGCAGGTCCTTCAGAGGAAGCTTGATCGCTTGAAGGAAAAGATCCATCAAAATGGCTAATCCAGAAAGAGAGGCACACATCAGGCCACCAGTCTTTGACGGGAACAATTTTACTCACTGGAAGATAAGAACCACTGCATATCTACAGTCTCTTGGAGCAGAAGTTTGGGGACTCGTAGAAGGAGGATACAAATTCCCATCAGCAACTCCTACAGATCCAGCAGAGAAAAAGCAATATGAGCTCAATGCCAAAGTAGTTAATGTCCTATTGAGTACTTTGACTCAATCAGAATTTATGAAGATCATGCATCTCAAATCAGCTAAGGAAATATGGGACAAAATCGTTACAAGCTACGAAGGAGATGATCAGGTAAAAATAGCAAAGCTTCAAACTCTCAGAATCCGGTATGAAACTCTTAAGATGCGAAGTAATGAAAGCGTAGCTAATTATTTCCTACGTATGGATGAGATTGTGAATTGTATGAGGGATCTAGGTGAAGAATTTGAGGAAGTTGTCTTAGTTCAAAAGGTTTTGAGATCTCTGTCTACTAAATTTGATTCTAAAGTATCTGCCATAGAAGAAAAGGAGAATGTGCGGAAAATTACCATGTCACAGCTTCACGGGATCTTAACTGCTTTTGAAATGCGACAAGAGGTACCACCAGAGGCCGCATTCGAAGTGTCAGAGGAAGAAGATGAGGTAAATTTTGTCAAGAATCTTGAACGGGGAACTGGACGGTTCAAAGATAAGCTGCCTTTCAAATGTTTTCTATGTGGTAGAGTTGGTCACTATGCTGCTAGATGTCCTCATAACAAAGAAAGGATATATGAAGAAGATGGTAGAAGCTATTATTCCCATATTAAAAGTTCATTAAATGATAGTGAAGATATTAGAAGTCTCATGGTGCACAAGAAGAAGAATGCTTCATCCAATAATAGCGAGGATATTAAAAGTCTCATGGCACATGAAGAGAAGAATGCAGAAACTGAAGAAGCTGCCAAATTAAAAGAACTATTGGAAACAGAAACCAGGGTAAGGGAGAGATTGCAGGA
Organism: Pinus tabuliformis; assembly: GCA_031772625.1. Taxonomy (NCBI): domain Eukaryota; kingdom Viridiplantae; phylum Streptophyta; class Pinopsida; order Pinales; family Pinaceae; genus Pinus; species Pinus tabuliformis. The sequence goes on from CM062817.1 coordinate 548,707,906, forward strand.
TATAGCAAAAGATCAGAGCACAACTATTCAGAGACTTGAATCAAAGATCCTCTCTCTAAAAGAAGATCTTGAAGATCAAGAACATGAAGTGATCAAACTAAAGCGACAAGTGGAAGAAGGGAGAAAAGTTGAAGAAGACCTAAGGAAGCAGTATCTGAAAAAGGAAGAACAACATCAGGTTGAGGTAAATATCTTGAAAGGTAAACTAGAAGAAAAGGATAAGCTCTTACGATTTCAAGATAGTTCTAAAGTCTTGGATGATATTCTTAATAGTCAAAGATCTCCTGCTATCAAGACTGGTCTTGGTTTTCATGAATATGGTGAAGGTGAATCTAGTTCACAAGGTGAGGCAAGAAACTCTAATGAGAAATCTGAAATTCTCAAGGAACAACCAAGGAAAGAAATTCCTCAAGGAAGATCCTTTACTCCTAACTATGGAAGTGATAGACGATTATTTCCTCCGCTGAATAATGTTGAATGTTATGTATGTCATAATCTTGGACATGTTGCAGCCAGATGCAGAAGTAGAATGGTTCAAGAAAGATCATCGCATCCCAAGTATTTCAGAGGGTATTGCTTTGCCTGCAATGCATATGGACACAAAGCAATTGATTGTGATAGAAGGAACATGAAAAATATAAGGTGTTATACATGCAACAACTATGGGCATAAAGCAAGGGAATGCAGGAGCAGATTTCAAAATTCAAGACAAGGGGACCATACATCATCACAGTTGCAGGAATTGAAGAAGACAGAGACAGAAAGGTGTGGGACAACTCAGTCAGCTGACATAACAGACACAGGGGAATCTGAAAGTGATGAGATTCAGTATTCCATCCTGCATACGCTGAAATAATGAAGACAAGTCGCGTATATACGCGAGTTACAGGCTGCAAAGTCGCGTATATGGAGAAAGGGCAGCAGAACAGACCCAGGTTCAGTCATGGTTGGCTCAGGCTCAGGGGGAGCAGAACAGACTCAGGAAATAGTTCAGACATGGTTGGCTCACACTCAGGGGGAGAATATTCTTCAAATAATGCATTGTTGGCATTATGGTTAGAAGTTGTTGATAAAGTCTATGAAGCTAAATGATACATCTTACTGTTTAGGAATGGGATTGCAGGCTGATGCTTATGGTACAGATCATGATGCTGTTGGTGGCTTTCATAAGTCTTGGTCTAGATATTTCGTCTCTATGTCATGTATCTCTTGTGATATCTCTTTTTATGGTGTCAAGGTCATGTAACGGCCTATGTTGGTTTCCCCACTATGCCTGGGATGAATGATGAATGTATGTTGAGTCTTTTGGTGATAGGAAGGTCTTCTATGATGTATAAGTCCTTGTTCTTCTTGAAGAACATCTTTTGCAGATCTTGCCTACAGTCAAGGGGAGCATGAACAGCACAATTCAGCAAGAGCAGGATGGATAGATTGGTACACTTTGGCATACACAAAGGGGGAGCACAGTTGGAGATTTCAGCAAGTACTCAGGGGGAGTATGGACAGCAGAAGGTATACCAAAGAAGAGAATATCTTGGTCCGCCCTTTGCCCTTGATGTCAAAGGGGGAGAGTGACTTGGTGTAGTGGTTGCCATCAAGTCCAAAGGGGGAGATTGTTGGCATTATGATTCAAGTGTTGTCCTTGATGGCAACTCACTCAGAGGTTGGTTCAGATGCTCAGAAGTTGGTACAGGTAATGGCAACTTAATCAGAAGACAGATCCTAGTACAGCTTACCAGGGAAGTTCATACACGCAGGTTTGTTAAGCCCAAGTCGCGTGTACACGCAGGTTGGCTTCAGAAAAAGCGCGTGTATGTGGAAAAGTACCTTTGGTCCATGGCGGTTAGTCCTTGGAAGTTGTGCCTATGGTTTCGGACCATTGTGTCTCGACGGGCGTGTCGATCCCTAGTTTTGAAGTTGATGGTATTGTGTTTCTATGGTTTTGGCTCTTGGTATTGAACAAGGCCTAAGGCTATATAAGGAGAAGATCACTAGGCAAAGATGAGAGTGTGGGTGTCTGACGCAGTGAGAGGATCTGGTTATCTGTTCGGGACGCTTGGCAAGGGTCGGATCTGACAGAAAAGGCAGAAGTAATCATTTCTAGATCTGCACGCGGGTTGCCTTTGGAGAAAGCGCGTATACACGCGGTTTTGGTACAGTGAAGTAGCGTATGCATGATAAGGGTTGATATTTCAGGTTGTTGCTGATTCTGGTGGTTGTTGCAGAGTTCTAGATTCTGGTTTGGGTTCTGTGTTCTTGATGACAGGGTTTCAGTGATTCGGTATTGAGTTGTTTAATGAATTATGATGCAAGTATAAGTTGATGATTGTATTGCGGTAATGTTTGCTTTGTACTCTTGGATCCAGTCTGAAAATTGATGAAACGTGGTCCCTGAAGGTTGTAGGGTCAGCACCTACGTACTAGTAAATGGATCAGCTAGTACAAGAGCTGAGGGAGTTGTAGCTCCCTTCCAGAAGTAGTTGGAAAACGAAAGAGAGGGTTGTAGCCCTCTGCAGGTTGTAGCCTGCATACTGGTAAAGGACTGCACCAGTATATTGTAAAAGAAGTTTCTCATTAAAGAAGAAAGAGACGAATTGCAGCAGGTGGTTTTCACCCACATTGGGTTTCCACCTTATATCATGGTGTTCATGTGTGTGGCTCTTGTGTGATGTTCTGTTCTGTTATACTGCACCTGTTTACTGTTAAATTGCTTAATAATGTTCTGATGCATTTACTGAAGCTAAGATTAACTGAATCATAAGATATCTGCATATACGCTAGTTGCTTTAGACACAGTCGCGTGTACACGCGGATTCACTTAACTGAAGTCGCGTATATGTTTCTGAGTATGAAATTGAAAAGTTTTATCTGATCTGATAATACTGATTCACCCCCCCTCTCAGTATTATTTCCAACAGTTGGTATCGGAGCAGGTCCTTCAGAGGAAGCTTGATCGCTTGAAGGAAAAGATCCATCAAAATGGCTAATCCAGAAAGAGAGGCACACATCAGGCCACCAGTCTTTGACGGGAACAATTTTACTCACTGGAAGATAAGAACCACTGCATATCTACAGTCTCTTGGAGCAGAAGTTTGGGGACTCGTAGAAGGAGGATACAAATTCCCATCAGCAACTCCTACAGATCCAGCAGAGAAAAAGCAATATGAGCTCAATGCCAAAGTAGTTAATGTCCTATTGAGTACTTTGACTCAATCAGAATTTATGAAGATCATGCATCTCAAATCAGCTAAGGAAATATGGGACAAAATCGTTACAAGCTACGAAGGAGATGATCAGGTAAAAATAGCAAAGCTTCAAACTCTCAGAATCCGGTATGAAACTCTTAAGATGCGAAGTAATGAAAGCGTAGCTAATTATTTCCTACGTATGGATGAGATTGTGAATTGTATGAGGGATCTAGGTGAAGAATTTGAGGAAGTTGTCTTAGTTCAAAAGGTTTTGAGATCTCTGTCTACTAAATTTGATTCTAAAGTATCTGCCATAGAAGAAAAGGAGAATGTGCGGAAAATTACCATGTCACAGCTTCACGGGATCTTAACTGCTTTTGAAATGTGACAAGAGGTACCACCAGAGGCCGCATTCGAAGTGTCAGAGGAAGAAGATGAGGTAAATTTTGTCAAGAATCTTGAACGGGGAACTGGACGGTTCAAAGATAAGCTGCCTTTCAAATGTTTTCTATGTGGTAGAGTTGGTCACTATGCTGCTAGATGTCCTCATAACAAAGAAAGGATATATGAAGAAGATGGTAGAAGCTATTATTCCCATATTAAAAGTTCATTAAATGATAGTGAAGATATTAGAAGTCTCATGGTGCACAAGAAGAAGAATGCTTCATCCAATAATAGCGAGGATATTAAAAGTCTCATGGCACATGAAGAGAAGAATGCAGAAACTGAAGAAGCTGCCAAATTAAAAGAACTATTGGAAACAGAAACCAGGGTAAGGGAGAGATTGCAGGATATAGCAAAAGATCAGAGCACAACTATTCAGAGACTTGAATCAAAGATCCTCTCTCTAAAAGAAGATCTTGAAGATCAAGAACATGAAGTGATCAAACTAAAGCGACAAGTGGAAGAAGGGAGAAAAGTTGAAGAAGACCTAAGGAAGCAGTATCTGAAAAAGGAAGAACAACATCAGGTTGAGGTAAATATCTTGAAAGGTAAACTAGAAGAAAAGGATAAGCTCTTACGATTTCAAGATAGTTCTAAAGTCTTGGATGATATTCTTAATAGTCAAAGATCTCCTGCTATCAAGACTGGTCTTGGTTTTCATGAATATGGTGAAGGTGAATCTAGTTCACAAGGTGAGGCAAGAAACTCTAATGAGAAATCTGAAATTCTCAAGGAACAACCAAGGAAAGAAATTCCTCAAGGAAGATCCTTTACTCCTAACTATGGAAGTGATAGACGATTATTTCCTCCGCTGAATAATGTTGAATGTTATGTATGTCATAATCTTGGACATGTTGCAGCCAGATGCAGAAGTAGAATGGTTCAAGAAAGATCATCGCATCCCAAGTATTTCAGAGGGTATTGCTTTGCCTGCAATGCATATGGACACAAAGCAATTGATTGTGATAGAAGGAACATGAAAAATATAAGGTGTTATACATGCAACAACTATGGGCATAAAGCAAGGGAATGCAGGAGCAGATTTCAAAATTCAAGACAAGGGGACCATACATCATCACAGTTGCAGGAATTGAAGAAGACAGAGACAGAAAGGTGTGGGACAACTCAGTCAGCTGACATAACAGACACAGGGGAATCTGAAAGTGATGAGATTCAGTATTCCATCCTGCATACGCTGAAATAATGAAGACAAGTCGCGTATATACGCGAGTTACAGGCTGCAAAGTCGCGTATATGGAGAAAGGGCAGCAGAACAGACCCAGGTTCAGTCATGGTTGGCTCAGGCTCAGGGGGAGCAGAACAGACTCAGGAAATAGTTCAGACATGGTTGGCTCACACTCAGGGGGAGAATATTCTTCAAATAATGCATTGTTGGCATTATGGTTAGAAGTTGTTGATAAAGTCTATGAAGCTAAATGATACATCTTACTGTTTAGGAATGGGATTGCAGGCTGATGCTTATGGTACAGATCATGATGCTGTTGGTGGCTTTCATAAGTCTTGGTCTAGATATTTCGTCTCTATGTCATGTATCTCTTGTGATATCTCTTTTTATGGTGTCAAGGTCATGTAACGGCCTATGTTGGTTTCCCCACTATGCCTGGGATGAATGATGAATGTATGTTGAGTCTTTTGGTGATAGGAAGGTCTTCTATGATGTATAAGTCCTTGTTCTTCTTGAAGAACATCTTTTGCAGATCTTGCCTACAGTCAAGGGGAGCATGAACAGCACAATTCAGCAAGAGAAGGATGGATAGATTGGTACACTTTGGCATACACAAAGGGGGAGCACAGTTGGAGATTTCAGCAAGTACTCAGGGGGAGTATGGACAGCAGAAGGTATACCAAAGAAGAGAATATCTTGGTCCGCCCTTTGCCCTTGATGTCAAAGGGGGAGAGTGACTTGGTGTAGTGGTTGCCATCAAGTCCAAAGGGGGAGATTGTTGGCATTATGATTCAAGTGTTGTCCTTGATGGCAACTCACTCAGAGGTTGGTTCAGATGCTCAGAAGTTGGTACAGGTAATGGCAACTTAATCAGAAGACAGATCCTAGTACAGCTTACCAGGGAAGTTCATACACGCAGGTTTGTTAAGCCCAAGTCGCGTGTACACGCAGGTTGGCTTCAGAAAAAGCGCGTGTATGTGGAAAAGTACCTTTGGTCCATGGCGGTTAGTCCTTGGAAGTTGTGCCTATGGTTTCGGACCATTGTGTCTCGACGGGCGTGTCGATCCCTAGTTTTGAAGTTGATGGTATTGTGTTTCTATGGTTTTGGCTCTTGGTATTGAACAAGGCCTAAGGCTATATAAGGAGAAGATCACTAGGCAAAGATGAGAGTGTGGGTGTCTGACGCAGTGAGAGGATCTGGTTATCTGTTCGGGACGCTTGGCAAGGGTCGGATCTGACAGAAAAGGCAGAAGTAATCATTTCTAGATCTGCACGCGGGTTGCCTTTGGAGAAAGCGCGTATACACGCGGTTTTGGTACAGTGAAGTAGCGTATGCATGATAAGGGTTGATATTTCAGGTTGTTGCTGATTCTGGTGGTTGTTGCAGAGTTCTAGATTCTGGTTTGGGTTCTGTGTTCTTGATGACAGGGTTTCAGTGATTCGGTATTGAGTTGTTTAATGAATTATGATGCAAGTATAAGTTGATGATTGTATTGCGGTAATGTTTGCTTTGTACTCTTGGATCCAGTCTGAAAATTGATGAAACGTGGTCCCTGAAGGTTGTAGGGTCAGCACCTACGTACTAGTAAATGGATCAGCTAGTACAAGAGCTGAGGGAGTTGTAGCTCCCTTCCAGAAGTAGTTGGAAAACGAAAGAGAGGGTTGTAGCCCTCTGCAGGTTGTAGCCTGCATACTGGTAAAGGACTGCACCAGTATATTGTAAAAGAAGTTTCTCATTAAAGAAGAAAGAGACGAATTGCAGCAGGTGGTTTTCACCCACATTGGGTTTCCACCTTATATCATGGTGTTCATGTGTGTGGCTCTTGTGTGATGTTCTGTTCTGTTATACTGCACCTGTTTACTGTTAAATTGCTTAATAATGTTCTGATGCATTTACTGAAGCTAAGATTAACTGAATCATAAGATATCTGCATATACGCTAGTTGCTTTAGACACAGTCGCGTGTACACGCGGATTCACTTAACTGAAGTCGCGTATATGTTTCTGAGTATGAAATTGAAAAGTTTTATCTGATCTGATAATACTGATTCACCCCCCCTCTCAGTATTATTTCCAACATAGTAGCACCTGTAACAACATTATTGAAGAAAGATTCATTTTCATGGACTCCAGAAGCAACAAAGGCCTTTGAACATCTTAAAGAGGCAATGTGCCAAGCACTGGTCTTAGCTACACCAGACTTCACAAAAACCTTTATTGTGGAATGTGATGCTTCAGGAAATGGAATTGGTGCTGTTCTAATGCAAGATGAAAGACCCATTGCTTTTGAAAGTCGTCCAATCAAGGTAAAGTTTTTAAGCAAAGCTATTTATGAGAAGGAAATGTTGGCAATACTCCATGCACTTAAGAAATGGCGACCCTACCTAATGGAAAGACACTTCAAAGGTAAAAACGGATCATGATAGACTTAAATACTTTTTAGAACAAAGATTATCCTCTGAAGAACAACAAAAGTGGGTCACAAAGATGTTGGATTATGACTTTGAAATCATCTACAAAAAAGGGAAGCAAAATGTGGTGGCAGATGCACTCTCAAGAAAGGATGAGGATGTGGAAGCATTGTTGTGTGCCATTTCTATTATCCAACCAGATTGGATAAATGAAGCAAGGGAGGAATGGAAGAATGACAAAGAAGTGTGGGAACTTATTCGAAAACTACAACAAGATTCCAGTACTTCTGATACATTTAGCTGGCAAAATGATTCGTTATGGTACAAAGATGGCTTATACCTCTGTAAGAATTCCTAGCTAAAACAAAAGATTCTTATGGAATTGTACACTTCTCCCTTAGGAGGGCACTCAAGATTTTTAAAAACTTACCACAGGGTTAAGAAGGAATTTTTTTGGGATGGCCTTAAATCAGATATTCAAAAGTTTGTGGTGGAATGTTTGGTTTGCCAGCAAAATAAAGTTGAAACAATTAAGACACCAAGTCTATTACAACCTTTATCCATTCCAAGCCAACATTGGGAGGAGGTTTCAATGGATTTTATCACAGGTTTACCCAAGTCTGAGGGAAAGAGTGCCATCATGGTGGTAGTTGACAGACTTACCAAGTATGCACACTTTTGTGCATTATCACATCCATTTAAAGCCAGTACAGTTTCTACTACATTTATGGAAACAGTTCAAAAGCTACATGGAAACCCAAAGATTATTGTAAGTGCCAAAGATCCCATTTTCACAAGAAATTTTTGGATAGAATTATTTTCTTGTCTTGGTACTCAGTTAGCTCATAGCTCATCTTATCATCCTCAATTTGATGGGCAAACTGAGATAGTAAACAAATGTTTGGAAGGATATCTTCATTGCTTTGTATCTGATAAACAGACACAATGGGTCAAATGGTTGCCTCTGGCTGAATGGTGGTATAACACTTCCTTCCATACAACAACAAAAATGACCCCATTTATGGCACTTTATGGGTATCAACCACCATCCATCACATCATATTTAAGAGAAAATTCTAAGGTTTAGGCACTGGAACACCACATCGAACATCAACAACAAGTCCTCCAACTCTTAAAGGATAACCTCGTGTTGGCACAAAATAGAATGAAACAACAGGCAGATCAACATCGCAGTGAAAGAAGTTTTGATGTAGGTGATTGGGTATTCCTACGGCTACAACCATATAAGCAAATGTCCCTAAAGCAAGCTAAGAAGGATAATAAATAATCACCAAAGTATTATGGTCCGTACAAGGTGTTGCAAAAGATTGGTACTATGGCATACAAATTGGAGCTTCCTGCAGCTTCTCGATTGCACCCAGTTTTCCATGTTTCATGTTTAAAGAAGGTTATAGGTGACAAGCTCCCAATTCAAACAATATTGCCAGAACTTGACGAGGAAGGAAAAATTATATTGGAACCAGAAGCAGTCACAGAAACAAGAACTCGACAGCTACGAAATCGATCAATTTCAGAGTATCTTATCAAGTGGAAGAACTTATCCGCTGAAGATTCCACATGGGAGGATGAGAATTTTATGCAAAAGTATCCAGAACTACTCAAGCGTTGAGGACAACACTTTTTTGAAGGAGAGGGGCATGTTGGGTCCCTATAATACTAGTGATTACCCATTACTATTGTAGTTATACCCCTTATTTATATTGTTGTGCCCCTATTACCACCATATTGTTATTTCTGTGCCCCATAGAATCCCTCTATTGTTATTTTTGTGGCTTTATATTATTATTGTTAGGTCGGCTGGATTATATTGTGACTCCTTAGACTCCTATATATAGAAAGGAGGTTAAATTGTCATTTGTATCATCCAAGAATTGTTCATTTATGTAATGTAAAGGAGGTTGCCCCCTCGAAGAGGCTGAATTCTAAGGCGTTGATCTATCTTTTCTATCTTTTCTTGAGCTGGTTTCATAACATCATTAAAGAGAAAGAAGTTGAAATTCATGCCTTATCACTTAACCTTGAGAGGGCTAAGTGTATCATTAACTACCTTGAGCAACAGAACAAGCAATTGGAGGATAAACAAACAATCATGGAGTTGCAAACCATAAGGGAAAACATGCAAGCAACAAAATGAAGGAAAGTCAAATTGACACCTCTTGAGCAAGAAATTGAGGCTGACCGAGAATCATGGCTAGAGAGGGTAAACATTCACTTGGAGAAATTTCTTGAGAAAACCAAAAAGGAGAAGAATCTGTTGCACCACATGGCTTATCACTATTTTGCCTGCAGCAAAATTTGTAAAACAAGGATAAGAAGCCTAAAAGCCAAGTTAAGGAGAACTTTGAGGAGCAAGAAAGAGCATGATAAGCTCAAGACCTTGGCTGAAGCTTAATTGGCCCAGCATAGCACGTAACACCAATCACTCATGCCAAATTTCAAGGAATTTGGTGAAATTTCTGGCATTTTTGAATTTTTCAGGTAAAAAACTAGGTTTTCCCGGTAAGTGCGTAGCGCCACCGGTGCTACACTTTTGATGGGGACCTCCATTTGCAGAAACGTTTGCATTTTTGGATTCATCATGAAAGGTTATGCATGCTCAGAAATGGATAGGAAATTTTGACAAGTTTTGGGCCTCCAAAAGGGCCAAAAATACCCTAAAAATGCCCTTTCTACCACTTTTTGGCCACACAGGAAGCAGTCTTGGGAGATTACATTTTTTGAGGGGAAATGACTCCAAATCAAAAAATTCAAGTTGTTCTATAAATTAAACTCACAGAGATTTCTAACAAGCTATCCTGGACCTGATTTGGACATCAAGAAGCCTTCCAAAAGTAGCTTGGAAAAAGCATTATAATCAGAAAAATGGCGCTACACAGAGGATGAAAAAGTGCCAATTTTCCCTGTTTGCTCATAATTTTGGGTAGTTTTCTTCTAGTTTGACTGTTTCTCTCTTATGGTCAAATTTATGATGTGATATGATGTAAATTGATGTACTATGATGTAAAAATGATAAAAATTGACTTGATGAGGTAGATACATCAATTGTAGGTGGTTTTGAGTTGAATGAATAAGTTTCCTAAGTTTTAGAGGCAGGCTGTTCCACTACCTATTTTTGTGTTCCTAGTTTAGATATGGTTGAAACCTCTCCTCTTCTCATGGGTTCGACTCCTGATGGATAGCAAAGGTGGTTTAGAGGTCTACATCATGTCTTTTCTTAGTCATTTGTCAGGGTTGGACTCTTGTGGATGCTTTGACCACTATTGTATATCATTTCTACAGTTTGGAAAGGAAATAGACCAGGGTTTGCAGCATTTTGTGTGATTCTTGTGGCAAGGTGAATTAGTAGTGTTTTTTCTTTGTGATTCAACTTATCATATGTTTATGTGTGCCATTATCTCTCCGTTTCTGCATAACTAAATGAATCAAGTGTAAAGGTGGAATTCGTTGATGTTTCAGTGCTCTGCCTTAGGGTTTATTTAGCTTTATATGTTTGCTACTATTTGAAGAGGACTCATGACACTTCCATGCTCTCTCCAACTCCTCACCTGTCTTAAGATTCTCCATTTCACTTAATTCAAAGTACTAAAGCACTTGCCTACCTCACCCCACAAAAACCTCTGCAAAACTGATTTCATTCCCCAAACCCAGAATTTCCTTCCACGTCTAATCTAGAAAACAACCATAAAATTAAATCAAAATCCTCTGACCATATACCTAGCCTAAAATTAGTCTTTACATTAGTCATCTCTAGCATGGCTTTCCATATTTTCCTGAGATTGACAAGGAGAGAGCCCTCTCCCGACCTCGTAGGGCTAGCTGCCAGGTTAAGCATGGTTTGATGTTACCCTAGACCTGCCTTTCTTAGGTTGAGGTAGATTTAGGAAATTAAAAAATATATCATAAAAAAAGGGGTGTTGTTGGAAAAAAATTTACAATGACAAATTTTGTAGGATTTAATTACTTGTGCAAATGATAATAATAAGTTCACCTGGGTGCACGTATTTGGGGGGTGAAACCTTATGCTTTAGTGATAGTAGTAAATAGCTATTTGTGCCCAATCTATGCAGGTCCATTATTTTAACTGACACCTTTAGAATAATAATATGCTTCTAAATTCGTAACATTAGTTGCTCTTGCTACAACATTCATTATACAAATATCATGATTGAAGTATTGGCATTTTGAAAATAATTGTTTTAACTTAATAATTGGGATTACAAATTTTTAATTGATGAATTTGTAAATGTTATTGGGTCAATATGTTTTTTTATTCCATTCATAAACATATCATATTTATTAGATTTACTAATTAAGAGAGCCATATTCTTCCCTCAATTACCTTTTTATACATATGTAATACTCATACACATATATGTGATTTTGGTGATAAAAGCACAACATTTTAGGTTCTTGTGGCATAATTTTATGGTTATGATATGAAGAGTCAATAAGTGGAGCTTATTTAGAATAATATAGGAAATCAAATAGGTTGATCTAGCTTAATGCTCACACATGGCATTATGGTGGAATTTATTTCCAGTCTTACTTAGAGCTCATTTATAAGTATGAAAAGAGCACATGTTATCCTATTTTAAACTTAAGAGGAAATTTTTTTTGGAATTGGTTTTCAAGGAAAGTTATCCCTAACTTCTTATGTTATATTCTTATATCGAAATAAATGAATGAACACAATTACATAAAAATTAAGTTAGCCATGTTATAAAAATAATAAATAAAAATAAAATAAAATTAAGTAATAGTGTTCAATGTGACCTTTAATTCTATAGACTACTGATGGTTGATAAGGTCAGACCTTGCATGAAGACAAAAAAGCATGGAAAATTTTAGGGGCTAATATTCGGAGGTGGGCTAATTTTCCAAAAAAATGATTCTCCAATTTCCATTTTTTCTAAAAGCGGTTTGCCCAAATTTTAAAATCTAAAATTATTTTACTTTAATAATCACCAATATTATATAGAGAATACATATAGCATCATTATCATTTTGAACAATTTTACAAATATATCAATAAACATTTTATAGTTTCCATATTAGGGACTAGTGATATTAGCCAATGTCTTTAAACTTCAAGATAATTTTTCGTCCTTAAAATTTTCCCTGCATAAAAGGTACGTATTTCATATTTATATTTAGAACACAATTAGTTTGTGTGATATGAATGACTTCGTTCTTGTAAATAAATTGTCACTTGAACAATTTTTATGAAATAGTTGGTAGCACATTATGAGTATCCAAAGAAAAATACCTTCTTTAGCCAATTGATTAATCTCAAACAGAAGGGTTCAATGGAAGAGGACACTGAGGACTTCCAAAGATTGAATATCAAGCCAAATGATATTATAAAGGAACATAAGATTGATGTATTCATAGAAACGTTAAAGGATAACATCCAACATGAGGCTCATCTTTGGGAACCTAATTCATTAGAGAAGGAATTCAAAGTGGAATGAAAAGTTGAAAGAAAAATTATGGAAACAAGGAAGTTTACAACTCACAACTGTAAAGATGGACGTGCTTCTTCTCCTAGTCTCCCACAACCTACAATGTTGACACCACAACAATTGGAAGAAAAAAAAGAAAAAGGACTTTGTTACAATTCTGATAGAAAATACACTAAGGGCCATAAGTGTGTTAGGAAGAAATTATTTTACATAGATTGTGAAGAGTAGGAAGAAAAGGAAGAAGAAACATCAAACGAAAAGGATATAAACAAGGAACCAACCCCCCAAAAAGAAGAAATTAATCCAACCATATCTTGTAATCGACTGGTAGGAATTACCACTCCTCAAAATCTTAAGATAGAAGGATATATTAAGAAAAAAAATGTAATAGTGTTGATTGACTATAGTAGTACCCATAATTTTATTCATTGTAACATAACCAAGGAATTGAATTATTTTTATATCCATCACCATATTTTCAAGTGATGGTTGCAAATGGAGGAACTATAAATTTCTCAAGGAGGTAGCATAATATCAAATTACCCATGCGGGAATATGTATTGAATAGTCCAATGTTTTCCGTTCCGATGGGGTGGTGTTGATGTTGTATTAGGAGTCCAATGCTTACAATATTTGGGGACAATAGCTTTTAAATTTTAAGAACTTTTCTTCAAATATTCCTAGGAAGGAAAGGAAATTGAATTAAGGGGAATCATAAAGAAACCAAGGAAAATAATCTCTAATGACATGATAAATCTTCTGAAGAAATAATAACGAGGCATAATTGCAGAATTATGCTCACTAGATGTTCAAACATCGAAATCATCTGTTTCTCTATACCTCCAAATAATCTTGGACAATTATTCCAAGGTAATTAAGACTCCCAAAGGCCTCTCACTTATTTGTGATCATGATCATGGTATTCACTTGATTCCAGGAATTGTTCCTCCAAACATCAGAGCTTACACATATCCTTATGCGCTAAAGAGAGAAATTGAATGTATGGTTGGAGAAATGCTAGAGTGAGGTATAATTCAACCTAGCCAAAGTTCCTTCTCTGCTCTAGTAGTATTAACACATATTTCATTGAAATTGGAATTATACTGTGGATCTAGATTTTTTCTCCTTTAACTAGATAGAGTTTTTCGAAAATGAGGAATTAGAAAGTAGCTTAATTTACTACTTTGAATGGGTGTATTCACTATTTTTGTGCTAAAACTATCATAATAAAATATATATTATAAATTTATATAAACTTGTAAAGGAAAATAATTAATGTCTTCATGTCTTAATGAATAATAATAAGTTATTCTTAATTACTATTATTCCTTCTCAACTAATTCTAGCATTGACAAAATTCTCTATGCATAGTAGGAATATCTTCCACACATAATAGTCTTGTTACGTGTCTTCATCCCACTTTGTGCCTTTTGTTCCAACTCTTTTCTAACTTGTGACTCTATTTGTGCTTTCTAAATAATGATTTCACTACATTTAGCGAAGTTGGTGTTCTTTGAAAATGCCACATCACGTGAATGAGTATTTCAAATCTTTCTCATTGTTTGTTGTGATATTGATGGCTAATTGAGATTATAAAGAGTCTCAATGATCTCTTTTAACAAAGAATATGTGTGTAAGTCAAAGGAAATTATAAGAAAGGATAAAACTTTCCATCTTCTTCAACTGGACATGTTTTGTTTGGTGAAAAAATAGAATTATACATTACAATCTCATGTAACTTTTCTCTAGCCGCCACAATGTGTGAATGTTCTTTGCATGTATTGGTGTTTCAACGAATGGATTTGATATTTCCATTTTGAAAATAATGTTGGTAGTTATAGAATATGTTTTGAGGAATATTATGTACCTAGTACCATGATTTCATGCAAATAATATTTCCATTAAATCGCATGTCATTTACTTTTCTAACAATAGGTGGTAGACCATAGCCATTGATCTCCGACATGAGCTTATTTGAGGGGAGAGAATTCGAGATATATTCCCTAATACATTTTTTTTATATCCTCCAAACCCCTTCTATATGTTGCAATGGCCTCCATGTCAACATGCTAAAGAAAATATTGTATGCAGCATTTCTGGTACCAAAAATTAAACTTTGTTTTCTTAATATATATTTTATTGGCATTTTTCAAATTTTTTTATAGATATAACTAACTTAAGCATTTTATATGTAATTGTTACATGTATCTCAACCAATTTTAGATATTTTTCATTATAAGTATCCCCATCCCATATACTTAAGTGACCTATGTGTTGCGTCATGGAAAAGGTATGTTTTTGCTCCTCATTTTCTTAATTAATCATATGGTTTTCCATGAATTTACTCTCATCTAAAGCACATTATCCAAGAAACATCATGAGAAGAAAATAGAAAGTAGTGTTGGAAAAATTACATGTCTCTAGTATCAAAAGGCTAAGTTTCTGCTTGTTTATGCACAGGTTGACTAGATTTGACAATTGTTGTTCCTTTCGGATAAGACGACAGTGCCAAGAAATGAAGATGTCATTGATTACAACTGTGCGAACCACTCTAAAGATAGAGGAAAAATATGGGAGTGATGTGGAAATCCAATTGTTTAGCCGAGCAATCCTTAGGATAAGCTTTCATTTTTCTAGCGGCTCATAGAATATATAATGTTAGTAAATCAAAATGAAAGTAAATTTGTAAATTTGTGATTTGTAAAATTCAAGCAAGACTACGAATGTAGATTGAACTCTAAGGAGTGAAAGTGATTTTTTACTTCTTTTGACAGTTAATGAAAGACTTAAAGTTTTCCATTAAATCTATGTATTGAGTTTCAATAATAGTTTTTTCTAGAGGCTTTGGGCCCGGTCGCTGGAAGATCCACTGCTCCTTGTATTATGCGATTTATGTTTTACTGTTAAGTTAGAGTAAATCATATAGCTCAGTTAATATCATTTTTATTTATAGGAAGTAGGTTTGTCTATGATTGATGTTCCCTCTTAGTATATGCTTTCTACAATTACTTCTAGCTTTGAATATTGTTCATAATTAGTATGATTTGAATAGTTTCCTTTAATGGTCATGGATTTGATTATTCAGGTTGATTTCCTCTGTTCTATTAGGACATTTGATTAAGATATTTGTTTGAAACTAGTTTACAAGTGATTTGTCTTTCCAATTTCAAATTATAGAGTAATTCATGTTCTACATTTCTAAGAGTTAACAAGTTGTTAACCAATTCCTTATTTCTACAACAATTAGTTAGGATTAATTACCTGCATTTCAATCTCTGATTGTTATCACATAGACAATGCTTAAAACCTTGAAATAGACAGATGAATCCTAGGTTGACATACTAATCTAGGATTAAGATTTATTTATAAAGTCATGTTATTGCACCAACATTTGGCACTGTTGTTGGCGAGGTTGTCAAGATAGTACTTAATTTGTGTCTCTAAAGAGAATTGGCTATTGAAAACAAGAGGTTAGAACCTCTATACACAACAAGAAAAAATCTTGTTCCTAGTGCTTGCTCTTAGTAGATACACAGAGATTGTGTAGGAATGAATGAATAGGAGAAAAGAAAATACTAATAGACCAAAAATCACCAAAGCCCAGGGATCGACGACCCTTGGGATACCAACCTTTATTACGAATTCATTCGGAGAGCTGAATCTAAAGGATTAGTAGGACCCCAGATAGTATCTGGAAAGGGATTTACTTTGATCCTTCAAGCAATAGAATCACTACCTGCAGCTTACGCCAATATCCATAACAAAATTGAAGGATGTGAGCAAAGTTTCCAAAATACAAATAATCTATACTCTAGTCCTTCACAAGAGGGAAAATCGTGTAATTTAAAGGAAGGAGAGGGAGAAACTAGTGGAGTTGCTAAGGCAGGTCCACATCCATCTGAATTGGGATCTAGTGTGACCCTGGCTGAAAACAAAGTACATAATACCCCAGATCTGAGTAGTGCAGCTAATCCCCTTCAAATTTGAAAACTCCATCCACCCAGATAACACCTCCTGATGAATAAATCGCTAAATATTATTGGCACATCTTCGACCAAATGGTGAATCAACCACCTCAAGGTTAGACCTTGACGTTGGAATACCCTATCATTGATCTAGTAGAAAATTCCCCGATGAAAGCTATTCCTTTACAAAATATCCCAACCTTTCATGGGATGACCTCAGAGGATCTAGATGATTTTCTATTTGAGTTTGATGTCTTTTATAGAGGTTATAACTAACCATTGATCCTAAAAAATTGAGTTTGTTCACCTTGACCTTAAAGTGAGAATCTTTGTGATGGTTTATGTGTTTTGGTGGAAGTACAAGGACTATTGTAGGACTAGGGATCCAAAAGATGAAATCTTCAAAAAAATTTGAAGGATAATGAAACTTTAGAAGAATACATAGAACGGTTTCACTATAATTTGTAGAGATCCGCCCACTCCACATTACCAGAAGAAGTCTTCAAAGTCATTTTAATAAAGGGAAAGAGAGAAGAATGGGCAGAAAATTTACATATGATGGGTAAAGGTGACATTTATCAAGAATACTATGACGAATTTGTCTGATTGTGTACCAAGTGTTCACGGGGAAGTACACAAATCAAGCTAGGAAGCTGAGACTCCATGACTAGAGGAAACATACCTCCCAATGGAGGCATGACCAAAACAGAGATCGGAAGCCCCTTGGAAGATTTCAAGAAATATATCTTAGGCACGTTGACTACAAAATTAGATGTCTTACATGCAAGAAAAAGATAAGATGAGGTAGAACGAACACTAGCCATATTTTTCCCATGCTACCAAAAGAACCATAGTCAAAGAGAATGTCCTTTGGACATGATTCAGACATGCTCTATATGCGCCAAGGACCATGCCATGGATCTATGTCCATCGCTTCCTGGATTAAAAAAAGTGTTCAAAGAAGTTGAAGAAGGAACAAAGCTGACATAATTAATGGCACAACATCAACAATGGAAACAATGACCCTTAGGTATTCCACAAGACCC
Organism: Pinus tabuliformis; assembly: GCA_031772625.1. NCBI lineage: Eukaryota > Viridiplantae > Streptophyta > Pinopsida > Pinales > Pinaceae > Pinus > Pinus tabuliformis. The sequence goes on from CM062817.1 coordinate 548,725,629, forward strand.
TTCTTTGTTCTTTCCTACGCAATATAATGAACGTCAAAATCCTAGAACAACATGGCAAGGTCAACCACCATTCTCTACTTGGCAATCCCAAGAGTATTCCATGTCACGATGGAAAAACCAACCTTTCCCAGGAGCTAACTGGCCAAATCCACAATGCTCTTCCCCCTTCTGGCAAAATTCAGCCAGTAATCCTTACCCTTTAGAGTGGCTTGCTTCCACTTCACAGAACCTGAATTGGAATCAAAACTAGAAGTGCCCTATGGGGATGATCAATTTAGCCATGGGAGTGAGTTCTCAACCTCATCCAAAATTGTGTGGTCCATTTCAGAACCCTCATCCTCTAGTATGACCCCAACTTCCATCTCAACCAAATCCGATTCCTAATAATAGACTGGTCTAATATGCACAAATCCTTGGGAATTCGGATAATGACACAAAACCAGTAGAATGAAAAGAGCTTCGGATAAGGTTAGGACACATTATTTGCAAGGAAAAAAAGCAAGGAAACTAAAAACAAAAAACAATTTGCAATAAATCCTTCTATTGTGATTACTACGGAAATAAAATAGGGAGAAGATATTGTCGAGCAACAGAATTCCGATAAAATTATAATTTCTTCTCCCCCATTAACCGAGAGACTAGCAATAACTAAATCTGTTGTCTATCTTGATTTTTTCATCTCAAGGGAATTGAAAATTTTGTGTATAAAGATTCTGATCCTCCAGGCCATACAAGACATCCCAATTTATGCAAAAACAATTAAGTAGTTATGTCAGAAGAAGTCTGGGAAGAAATTAAAAAATCCACCAACAGTGCATGTGGTAGGAACTTTATTTGACATGCTTCTGGGTAAACAAGAATTTAATAAATATGAATACCAAGGGAATCCTATAATAACCATTTAGATACAAGGTTGTGCCTTTCCAAACATAGTAGTAGATCTTGGAGAAACCATTAATATTTTGACTACTGAAATCTGCAAGATTTTTGGCATTACAGCTTTGGAACCCACCTCATCCTTATTAGAACTTGCCAAAAGATCAATAGTTAAAGTTGAAGGAACCTTACAGGATGTGACTGTTTGTGTCGATTCCTGAGAATACCTTATGGACTTTCTAGTCATCAACACAAGAAGTGGTGTAGATGGTCATCCTTTTATATTGGGTCAACCTTGGTTAGAAACATTAGATGCTTATATAGGATGCCATGGAGGAAACATTACTATTACACAAGGAAATGCTGTGAAGAATCTTGTTTTGTATCCCCCAGCTAAACCAAGTCTACCTATTTTAAATAATTAGTTACACCGACCTAGATACCTGAAAGAAAACATACACTCTCCTGTCACACTAGAAGAAGCTCTTGAATTTAAGAATCATATGGAGGATGATGTGATTAAAAAATTCATTAATAGACCAATTTCCATGAATAATCCAACATTCCAAGTACTAAAAGCCATCACGAAGCATAGTGAGATCCCTCAAGGGATGCAAAATATCAACATATACCCACGACTTATGTTTATAACAGTAGGCTGATTGAGATTGAACAAGGTAAAATGCTTAACATTAATAGTAACTTGGACAGTCATCAACAACAAAATCTTATTCAAGTACTTTGGAAATATAAAAGAATCTTTTGCTGGGACTACTCAGACATGAAATGTATAGATCCCTAGCTATGTACCCATCATATCTACATTAAGGAGGATGCTCTTACCATTTGATAGACCCCGAGAAGGTTGAATCCTCACCTCAAAGATATTGTGAAAAAGAAACTGCAAAAGTTGTTGGATGTAAATTTTATTTATCCTATCTCAGATAGTCAGTGGGTCCCCTGTTGATAGTCGTTCCCAAGAAAAATGGGAAATGACAAATTTGCATGGACTACAGAGAACTGAATAAGGCCACCTGGAAGGACCATTTCCTTCTTCCTTTCATTTATCAAGTTCTCGACACCTTAGCAAGGAAATAGTTTTTTTCCTTCCTCTATGGCTTCAATAGCCATAATCAGATCTGGGTCACCCCTAAAGACTAGGAAAAAACCACATTTACCTACCCTTGGGGTACGTTTTCATACAGAGTTTTACCCTTTGGTTTATGCAATGCCACAACCACATTTAAGAGAGCAGTATTAAACATTTTTTTCTAACTTGGAATATTGAACTTTTAGAGAGAAATATTGAACATTTCAAAGAAGGACTTGGAAATTATATGGATGATTTCACCCACTATGGAAGTGATTTTGAGCAGGGCTTGCGAAATCTGGAAAACGTACTTGAACGATGCATTGCCACTAGGTTATGATTAATCAATGTAAAGTGTCACATGATGATGGCTGAAGGTGTGGTTTTGGGACACTACATTTGTGAGGTAGGAATACATGTAGATCCAGTGAAAATATAGGTAATTCTTGCACTATCCACACCCAACACCCAGACCAAGGTACATAGTTTCATTGTATATGCAGGGTACTACGCATATTTATTGATAATTTTTAAAAATTGTTGCACCTTTGTATTTCTTAACTGGTAATGTTCAATTTAATTGGTCTAACAGATGAGATGTTTCCCTCATAGATCTGAAGAAGCTGATTTCAACTACCCGAGTATTACGAGGACGAAAATCGGAGTTACCTTTCCATATCTCTATAGACACATCAGACACATCTAGAGGTGTTGTACTTGGACAAGAAGAGGATAGGAAATCCTACGCTATCTATTATATTAGCAAAAACCTTACCTCTGCTAAGTTAAATTACACAGTAACAGAAAAAAATAATTTTTAGTTGTTATACATGCTATCAATAAGTCTAGACATTATACAAGAGGTTATCCAGTCTTTCTGTATACTAACCACTCTACCATCAGGTACTTGGTCATCAAACCAATCACTAATGGGCAAGTAACTCGATGGTTGTTGTTACTGCAGGAGTTTGATATCACCATAAGGGACCATCCAAGAAAAGAAAATCTTATTACATACTTCCTGTCTCAGGTACCTAAGACGAATGATCCGTTATCGGTAGATGATGAGTTTCCAGATGAGCACCTATTATTTGTAATGATTAAAGCACCTTGGCATGCGAATGTAGCAAATTATCTAGCAGTTTGGAAGTTACCAGCCCATCTGTCACTCAATGAAAGGAAGCTAATTTTCCAACGCAGTGCAAGATTTTCATGGATTGGCAGGTACCTTTTCCACACTATATTTGATTTACAGATTCGAAGGTGCATTCAAGAAGATGAGGTATATAACGTCTTGAAAGCATGTCACAACGAGCCTTGTAGCGGACATTTCACAGATAGCAGAACAAGACATAAGATCCTTTGGATGGGCTATTATTGGCCCGCCATATTCAGATATGACAAGAAATATGTTCAAGCCTGTGATAGTTTCTAGAGGATGGGTCATCTTGTCTAGGGTGTTGAAATGCCAATGCAGCCACAGTTGGTGGTGAAACCCTTTGAAAGATAGGCACTTGACTTTGTTGGGCCCTTTTATCTAACATCAAATCAAAAGGTTAATATAATAGTTTCAATGGACTATGTAACTAAATGGTTATAAACCGTAGCCTTGCCATGGGCCATAGAAGAAATAGTGATTAATTTCCTTTTTGAGATGTCCATATGATATGGCTTACCAAGGGAGGTGATAACCAATGGAGGATCATAGTTTACAGGACATAAAATTTCATCCACCATACGAAATCATCATATCAAACATCCAGTTACCTCTCCATATCACCCACAAGAAAATGGACAGGTAGAGAGCACCAACAAAGTCATAGAAGCAATCTTGACTAAGATAGTCTCGTAAAATAAACGAAACTGGGTTAGTAAACCTCAAGAAGGCTATTGGCCTATCACACAACATGGTACAATATTACTGGATACTCCCCCTACCAACTTGTTTCTAGAAAAGAAACAATCTTCCCAATAGAGTTTGAGATAAAGATTCCTAGGACAGCCCAGGAAGTTGGACTAGATCTTATAGAAGCCTAAACACAAAAAATTCATCAATGAAATGAGCTAAATGAAGCATGCTTACTTGCCTTGTAGCATACAACAATTATTCAATAGCAGAGGGCGAAGTGGCATGATAAGCTTATCAAAAAGGAATCATTTCAGAAAGGTGATTGGGTGCTCCTCTATGACTCCAGATTTCAGGAAAGGGAAACTACAGACAAGGTGGCTTAGGCCTTACATGATTCAAGAAGTGCATAATAATGGCACCATAATTTTAATCACCATTGACGGGTATAGTGCTCCCTTTTTAGTAAATGGACATTAGTTGTGACTTTATCACCAACCACTCACAAAGGAATCTTTCTATCAGTAGGTAAGTAATGATCATACTCTCCAAATCATAGCTGTAGGGAATGGTAACCTGACAGCTTCATTTGCATGAAAAAATTATTTTCTTCCCATATTGTAAATAATGTACATATTTTATTTTGAAAATGTTTGAAAAATTTTATTCTTTTTTTCTTATTTAGTACACTACAATTTTGATACAAACATTGTTTATAATTG